>JXCR01141489.1:163584-230066 GCA_002079205.1 Phalaenopsis hybrid cultivar
TGATCGGGAATCCCTTGGAGGAGGTAACCTACGGTTGCTAACGAGGCTTCATATTGTTTAAATGAAATTATGGAACTCATTAAGTTGGGTTTAGTAAGTTCATTTGGACTAAGTGATCCAAATAAAAATAGTGATGCCGGAACGAGGGAACCGTAGGATCCTAACCGGTGTCGCTCAAATCAACTTTAATATGCCCTCAGTGCCAGAACAAGGGAGCCGTAGGATCCTAACTGGTGTCGCTCTAATCAACTTTAATATGACCTCATAAAATTTAAAGATGCGTTTGATAAGTTCATTTGGACTAAGTGAATCCAATAGAAAATAGTGATGCCGGAACGAGGGATCCTAACCGGTGTCACTCTAATCAACTTTAATATGCCCTCATACCGGAACGTGGGAACCGTAGGATCCTAACCGGTGTCGCTCTAATCAACTTTAATATGCCCTCATAAAATTTAAGGTACCGTAGGATCCTAACCGGTGTCACTCTAATCAACTTTAATATGCCCTCATACCGGAACGTGGGAACCGTAGGATCCTAACCGGTGTCGCTCTAATCAACTTTAATATGCCCTCATAAAATTTAAGGTAGCCGTAGGATCCTAACTGGTGTCGCTCTAATCAACTTTAATATGACCTCATAAAATTTAAAGATGCGTTTGATAAGTTCATTTGGACTAAGTGAATCCAATAGAAAATAGTGATGCCGGAACGAGGGACCCAAACCGGTGTCGCTCTAATCAACTTTAATATGCCCTCATAAAATTTAAAGAACTTCAAACATAACTACCTGATTTGACATTATAACTTGACACACTAGAAAACTCAAAACTCGTCGTGGCAAGGAGCTTGGAGCTAGCTTGGTGGGCAGCACGGCCATCTTCAACAGCAATACCTTTCTTCCCTAGCTAAACCAATCTTCCTTCCTTAGACTTAAACAACAAAGCCATAGGACTTCAAGGTTGCTTGCTTATGCAACGTAAATCCTCACCTTATCTTTAGGCCTTTGTATAGCCCTGCTATATCATATAAGCCCTAACTCGTCTTAGGATTCTGAGGTTGTCGTTTTTCACGACCTAATTCCTCACATCTTCCAGGCTATTTGTGTGATCATTTCACACGAATGTAAGCCCTAACTAATNCGCCTTTTCCTTACATGCTTTATGCTTATATTATTTCTTTTCATACTTGCATCCATCTACATGTATGAAAACAACATAAACTTGCTTGTTAACCAAAACCAAAACCAAGATTAAAATCAACCAAGATAAAACTCACCGCCACAACATTCAAAATATAAAACAACTCAAAATTAACAGCTACAACTAAATTAAGATGTCTCTATTGGATGATCGGGAATCCCTTGGAGAAGGTAATCGCCACAACATTCAAAATATAAAACAACTCAAAATTTAATCACAAACATCACACAAAACCCGCTACAACATTCAAAATTCTACAACATTCAAAATATAAAACAACTCAAAATTTAATCACAAACATCACACAAAACTACAACGCTACAACATTCAAAATATAAAACAACTCAAAATTTAATCACAAACATCATACAAAACCACAACTGAACATGCAAAATATAAAACAACTCAAAATTTAATCACAAACATCACATAAAACTACAACTTCCGACATTCAAAATATAAAACAACTCAAAATTTAATCACAAACATCACACAAAACTACAACTTCATTAAATTAAGATGTCTCTATCGGATGATCAGGAATCCCTCGGAGGAGGTAACCTACGGTTGCTAACGAAAAAATATAAAACAACTCAAAATTTAATCACAAACATCACACAAAACTACAACTTCAACTATTCGAAATATAAAACAACTTAAAATTTAATCACAAACATCACACAAAACCACAACTTCAACTAAATTTAAATATAAAACAGCTCAAAATTTAATCACAAACATCACACAAAACTACAATTGCAACTAAATTAAGACGTCTCTATCTGATGATCGAGAATCCCTCAGAGGAGGTAACCTACGGTTGCTAACGAGGCTTCCCACAGTCTAGATGATCGGGAATCCCTCCGAGGAGATAACCTACTGTTACTAACGAGGCTTCCCATGGTCTAAATGAAATTATGGAACTCATTAAGTTGGGGTTTAGTAAGTTCATCTAGACTAAGTGAATCCAATAGAAAATAGTGGTGTTAGAATGAGGGAACCGTAGGATCCTAACCGGTGTCACTCTAATCAACTTTAATATGCCCTCTATAAAATTTAAAGACCTTCAGGCATATGGCCACCTGATTTAACATCATAACTTGACACACTAGAAAACTCAAATTCGTCGCGGCGAGGAGCTTGGAGCTAGCATGGTGGGCAACACGGCCATCTTTAACAGCAAAACCTGTCTTCCCTAGCTAAATCAATCTTCCATCTTTAGACTTAAACAACAAAGCCATAGGACTTAGAGGTTGCTTTCTTATGCAACGTAAATCCTCACACCTTATATTTAGGCCTTTGCACAACCCTGCTATACAATATAAGCCCTAACTTGTCTTAGGATTCCAAGGTTATTGTATGTCACGACTTAAATCCTCATATATTACGAGCAACTCCCCTCCTACACAAAATAGTGTCGACAACTTCTAGCGACTCTGCTGGGGACAAGCTTTTCTCTCCATTCAAATCAAGAAATATTATTTTCACACATCGGTAATATGTCCATGCCCCTTTTGGACCAAATTACCCTTCTTTCGTTGACATACTTTACCCATTTCTATCTTGGGAAGGTATTGTCAACTCTTTGGACTTCAGGACTAGCTGTTCAACCATTATTGAACAAAGGGGTTCAGTAGGCCATTAAGGACTCTTTAAATTTTCATGTGGGGTCGGACCCCCAATAGGTGTGTCGGTGGACTGGTTCCACCTAGGCATTTTCTGCCACTAAATTGGGTCCCGCACTGGGTCCTAAAATTTTTCACATCTCCCTTCTAAATTTGATTTGCTATCTCGCAAATTAAACCAAATCGTGTTGTGCTGCGTGCACTTTGAGATTTTCTTACATTAATGAAATTTTAAACAAGATTTAAAATACCCATAAACTAAGACCCGCCCGGTCTACAGATCAACCTCTATTTTTAGTACTTGCACTCAAAATTACGAGGTTTTGGCCATATAGCTAACCCTGAAAACTTTCTATTTTAAAGCTTGCTGCAATGGCTGACCCAAAGCTGGCCTTTTTCTGCAACCTGCCAACGGAACGTAGTGCCCGTAACATCGCTCCTACCATCAAGTTTGGAGCTGGATTTGAAGACCTCAAGGTTATCCTTGGGAAAGCCCCATTCATGGTAATGAAGATACTATCTGCAGAATTCAACCTAAACTGCCTTCAAAACTTCCCTGTCTGCAAGAAGGCTAAAGCTACTGCCGTCGCGGCACCCGTCAAACCTGTTATCCCCGCTGCTGCTAAGGGGAAGGAAGTGATGATTGTTGAAGATCTGATTGAGGGATTAACTATCCCGGCACCCATGTTTGAAATTGGGTCAAGCTCAAAGACTGTACCATTGACCCGAACTCAAAAAAGGAATCGCAATAGAAGAGTTCAGAGGGCCATCAATGCCCAGACTCCTGAAAAGACACCCATTGAGGAGGAGCCTCATCAAGCTGAAGAAGTGTTACCAGAAATTTATCCACTCCTACAAGGGAGTAGATTCCATCCTCTGACGGATAATGATGGATATGAGAATATCCGGAGGATCGCTGCCGCATTACCATCGCTTCATGGACATGGTGAGGAGGAAAAGAAGTTTACTCCTATCACTCAAGTTAGCGCAATTTTCAGAAGGCTTGCTACCAAAGAAGGATGTTCGGTTAGCGAGTTACTTAAACGAGTGGGAGATGCAATTTCCCCTTGCATGAAAAAGGAAATTTTGAAAGGCGTCAAATTTGCCAAACAATCCCGTAAGACAGCTAAAGCACCACCTACTCGCATTCTCGTTTGGCTTCGCTTAGGGAACAGAGTTGATACCGCAGTGATTACTACTAATCATACTGCCACCAGGACCACAGGCCGTTGACCGGTTAAGTCAAGACTGGGTCCGAAGATCTTACCTGTCATTCTTGCAATCCCAAAGATGAAGGCAAAATGATTACCTGACACTGTAGTCGGTCTACACCACGGGGAGCATACATTCCCTCGACATACCGATGTCTCCACTAAGATGTCCCGTCCTTAGACGTCATCGTCGAAGAAGAAGAGGGTATGGGTACCCAAGGTTGTTGCACCTATACAGTTCAGTGAGTCTGCAGGACAGGAAGTAAAAACAGTGCTTGAAATATTTGACAAGTTGCGGCAATAGCCAGCGAGATGGAGGAACAAGTAGAGGATATCCACCAAGGTCCTCCAGATCTTAAAGAAGTCATGGAATCAATAATTGAGGAGAAAGTTGAAAAACTCAGAATTGAGATTTCTGAGTTAGCTTGAGAGCACGGAGTTTCCATCGATAGTGATAATGAAGATTTTGATTATAATGATTACTTGGAGGAGGATTTCATGGATGTCCATGTGATCGAAACCAGAGCTACCACATATGTGTGTGAGGCTCAACCTCACACCGAAGAGAACGTCGTAGATGAGCTGCGTAGGGTTATCCTCCTAAGGGATGAGCAAGTCATTCTACTGGAGAAAAGAATAGAAGAGATGACTGCAGCTATGACCACCATGGCCACCATTTAGGGGCAATCACAAACACCAAAATTGGCTTCTCCAGAGATTAATCAGCCAAAAATCATACACATCATAGATGAAAGAAGGGAGGATACTTCGACAAACAAAGATAAACAACCAAAGAAAGATTCTTCGTCAGGTGCCATGCCAGAAAAGGAATTCAAGCAAATGGTTGAACAAGTGTCGGATTCCTTAGCCCAATCCAAGGGCGATGCATCAATTTTGAAGGGTAGACCTTACTCGGAGAAGTTTGATGTTGTGCCTTTCCCCAAGGGTTTTGTGACCCCAAACTTTAAGATATTTGATGGGACTAGAAATCCCAGACAGCACATTTCACATTTTCGAGTCAATTGTGGCAACACGATGAATAATGAAGCTTTACTCCTCAGCAGTTCGTCAGCAGCTTGTAGGGAATCGCTTTTGACTAGTACGCTGACTTGCCCAACAGGTCAGTTAAAAGATTTTCGGAATTGGAACAACTATTTTTGAAGAGATTCATCGGGGCGCAACATCATGTGTCTATTGGAGAGCTCATGATGGAGAAACAAAAGCCTAGTGAATCCTTAGTAGACTATATCTTGAGGTGGAGAAACCTTAGCATGAAATGTGAACCTTAGCTACAAGAACATCAAGCAATTGAGATTCTACTCAAGAGAATTCATGGGCCAGTAGCTTTCATGCTTAAGGGACTCACCNGGAGCTGCTTGAAGTAGTGGTGGGGTTGGATATAGAAGCTTGCTTTCTCTTCAAGGGGTGCTTGAGGTTGGTGGAGTTTGTTATGGTCTTGCCCGGGAAGACCCTTGTTGAACCGGATTACTATTACATTGATTTGCTGAAGTTGTTGCTTTTCTCTGCTCTTTCTGTTTGAAGTTCTGAACTTGGTGCTGTTTTGGTCCTTTCATCCTTTCAGTAGTTGTTTTGTTTTGTGCTCCTTCTTGCTTTTGTAGCCCTGTTACTGTTTTCATCCTTTTATGTTCTGGGTTTCTTTGGGCTGTGTTTCCCCAATGGCCTTCTCCATTGATGCTGATACCAATGCCCAATGGACCAACGCAACCTTTGCTGATGTTGTTGGAAGTGGTGTTGAAGTGCCTAAATCCTTTGACCACTTGGTCTTCCCACAATGTCTCCATGATGTTGCTGCTGGGAGGGGGTTTGTCCCTTTGTCAATCCTTTAGGTTTGAAGGAAGGGGAACCTGTCATCCTCTTTTCTCCCCAAGAAATCTTTGAACTTAATGAAACAATTAAGTTTACCCTGGTGGGTAAGTTTTAATATGGGCATCTTAAGAAGGACTTGGTAAGAAGGTACTTTGTGGATTTAAAACTTACAGGAGCTTGGAGGCTAGGCTTAATTGATGGAAGGCACCTTCTGATTTCCTTATTTAATGAAGAAGATTATGCAAGGTTATTTGCAAAGAAGACCTTGATCATTAATGGTGTCCCAATGAAATTACTGAAATGGACTCCAGAGTTTGATCCCACGAAGGAACCTCTTGTAGTTCTAATGTGGTTCAAGTTCCCTAATTTACCAATTCAATATTTCCATCAGAATGTGTTGTTCACCATTGGTAGAGTGCTTGGTTGCCCCCTAAAATTTGATGCCCCCACATATAATGTGGTCAGAACAGCTGGAGCTAGAGTCCTAATTGAGAGGGACATTACTTTGCCTGATATTGATAGAGTTTGGATTGGAACTACTAAGGAAGGTTTTTGGCAGAAGATAGTTGTGGAACAAAAGCCTGTCTATTTCCAACATTGTAAAATGTTTGGACATAGTGTGGAGAAGTGTTATAGACTACACCCTCCAAATAAGAAAAGAGCTCTAGGGACTAGAATAACTAATTCCAAGCCAGTTGAGACAGCTTCTGAATTGACTGGGGGTGCTGATACTATTGATGTGGAGGTAAGTAACGTAGTTGAGATTGTGCTAAGTAGTAATGCTGGGGAGCAAAAGGATGGTCTATGCAATAACAATAATTTAAAGGAAAAGATAATACAAGATGATAACTTATTCAACATAAAGCCCTCTAGGGTTGAAGGTCATACTATCAATAGCTTAGCAGATGTTCTAACAGAAGATTGGCAAGTACAAAGAAGACATAAGAAGAAAAAAGGTAAAGTTGAAAATAAACAGCCTATGGAGGGAACTTCTAATGTGGATCACCTTCCTAGGACTAGGGGGAGAGGGATGACCTTTTCTCAATGATTAAGTTCCTTGTTTGGAATATTAGGGGTGTTGCTCACCCCTCCTCTCTAAAAAGACTAAAAAATTTGTTGAGAATTCATAAAGTGTGGTGTTTTGCCATTCTTGAACCTTTGGTTACTAAAAGCTCCCATAAAATTCAGGAAAATTTCCCTCAATTTGATCATTTCCCCAATATAAATAACAAAATTTGGTTTTTTGCTAGAGCTGAACTTCAGTGGTCTGTGTTGTTAAATCATTCCCAATTTGTTCACATCCAATTCCATATTGGTGCTCATATTGGCTATGCAACCTTCATTTATGCTAGCAGTCTTGCATTTAATCAATCCACCTTATGGACTGAGTTAACTCAAATTGGTTAGTCTCTGAACTCTTTTCGGATTTTGGGGGGTGATTTAAACTATATATCTTCTCCTTCTGAAAGAAGAGGTGGTAGGCCACCTATGGCTGCTGCCATGAATAGATTCAATGAATTCCTTGCTGAGGCTGAATTATTTGATTTGGGGTATAAAGGTCCTGACTTTACTTGGAGAAGGGGTTCCATGTGGGAAAGACTTGACAGAATGCTTGGTAACTCAAAATGGGTTCAAGCATTCCCTTTCACTGTCATTTCTCATTTGGCCATGACAGGATCTGACCATAGGCCCCTCCTGTGCACAATCCAAAATGCTGAAAGCCCATTGAGAGTTCCTTTTAGGTTTCAGAATATGTGGACCCTCCACCCTCAATTTATGGATATAGTAGGTAAAGTTTGGAGGTCTGAAGGTGATACTAATCCCTGGATAAATCTGTGGAAACTCCAAAAGAAGGTGGCATCTAAGCTGAGGCAGTGGAATTGGGACACTATTGGTAACATACATGAGAACTTGATTCAGGCTCAGAATAAAGTGATCAACATGGAAGATAGTTTCCAAAGGGGTTTGATTTTTGAAGTTGACCTCCATAAAGCCAATGAAGAGTTGTTACTCTATACCAGTTACACTGAATGTATTTTGAAATAGAAAGTTGCTGTTACCAAATTTATGGAAGGAGATAGATACTCAAAGTATTACCATGCCTGCATTAACTTCAGAAGGAAAAACAACATAATTTTATCTATTCAGGACTCTGCTGGCCAGGTGTTGACTGATGCTGAGAATATTGCCCAAGATGCTGTAAATTACTTTCAAAATATTTTTAAGGAGCAGTCCCCCTCTAGAGCTCAAATCAAGATGGATACATTCTCTTATTACAAAGATTATTTCCATAATATGAATCTAAATAACACTTCTTTGGAAGGTGAAATTAAAGCTTCCATGGACTGTTTCGACGACCAAAAGGTTGTTGGCCCTGATGGCTTCACTGCAAAATTTTATAAAGCCACTTGGAATATTATCTGTGGGGAATTTGTTGATGCTATGCAAAGCTTCTTTAGAGGTATTGACCCCCCTAATTACTTTACTGCTTTCACTATAACCTTGATTCCTAAAAATTCCAGCAGGATGAGATGGGGATGCTTTAGACCAATCAGCCTAACTAATGTCATTTCTAAAGTTATCGGCAAGATTATCAGTACCAGACTCCAACCTCATCTTCAGCAGCTGATAAGGAAAAATTAGGTGGCTTTTGTGAAAGGAAGGCAAATATCTGATAACATCCTTTTGGCCCAGGAACTGCTACTGGATCTGGATAGAAAATGTAGAGGTAACAATCTCATTATGAAGTTTGATATTCAAAAAGCCTATGATATTATTAACTGGAATTTTATCTTGGATACCTTGAAGCCTAGGGGCTTTTCTGGAGAGTTTGTCAATCTGATTAGAAGATGAATCATTTGCAACAACCATTCTATTTTAATTAATAGAAAGAGTCAAGGCATCTTCAATGCCACTAGAGGAATTAAATAAGGAGATCCCTTGTCCCCTACTATCTTTATTTTAGCTATGGATTATCTTTCTAGGCTTCTTAATCAAAAGTTTCTATCTTCTCCACATTTGGACTATCAGCACAGATCCAATATTAGTGTGAGTCATTTGTCCTATGCAGATGATATAATCATTTTCTCTAAGGCTACCAAGAATGTAGTAAAGTCTCTCAATCAAATACTGAAACACTTCCAAAGATCATCTGGTATCTATCTTAACAAACAGAAGTGTCAAATTCTTACTAGCTCTCATACTCTTCCACAGATTAAGCAATGGATTGCACAGCATACTGGATTTAGCTTGAACTCTTTACCTATCACTTATCTTGGTGTTCAATTGATAAAGGGTAGAACTAAACAAACTCAATTTAATGGAGTAATTGATCAAATTCTGAAACAACTTCAATGTTGGACAAATTACTTCCTATCTAATGGAGGTAGGATCACTCTTCTAAAAAGCATCTTAACTTCTATCTCTTCCTATGCTCTTCAGATGTTTACAATGAAGAAGGGAACTCGGATAAGGCTTGGCAGAGTGTTTAATAAATTTCTTTAGGCTGATCAGAAGAAACAGTTTCATTGGTTAGCTTGGCATAAATTGTGTAAGCCTCTACATGCAGGTGGTTTAGGCTTTAAGGATATTCAACATCTTAGTGTCATTAATCTTTGTAAACTCTGGATAAAGTTTAGAGCCCAAGATAGTCTTTGGGCTTTGTTTTTGAAGGGGAAATACTGTAGGACTGTTCACCCTCTAACTTGGCTGAGAAGAAAGTTGGGGATTCCAAGCTTTGGACTAAACTTTTGGAGGTGAGGCATAAAGCTGAGGATCTATTTATTTGGGAACTTGGAGAAGGACAAATTAATTTCTGGCTAGATAAATGGATTTGGAATGGGGAAAGAATTGACACCTCCAATCCAAACTCTGGAACTAAAGTGAAGGAATTTTGGACTGAAAATCAATAGAATTGTAATTTGCTGAAAACTAACTTAACTGAAGAGCAAATGTATTGGGTGAAGAAAACTAAAATCAATCCTGGAGAAAAGATAAACTCATCACTAAACAGGATCCCTCACAGAAGTTTTCATCTTACATTTTCCAGCAATTGTTTCATTGGCAATCTGTCATGTGGGGGAAATTTACTTGGGGGAAGTGGTTGACCCCTTCTATGTCCCTTTTTTGCTGGAGGCTGTGGAATGCCTTTCTACCATGTGATGATATTTTGAAATTGAAAGGGCTTAGGGGTCCCACTTGCTGCTGGCTGTGTAGCAAGAATGAAGAAAGTCTGGAACATTTATTTTTCTCCTGTAGTTTCTCCTAAAAGGTTTGGTCTGATCTGTTGAATCAGCTCAGCATTGATACTCTGAATGTTAGTTGGCAAAACCTTTTGGATTGCTGGAAGGAGTGGCTAGAAGCTAATATAATAATCATTCCTTGTGTTGTTGAATGGTTCATTTGGATGTGCAGAAATCAGGTTAAGTACGAAAGTATGAAACCTATGGAAAAGGTAGTGGTCTTAAATTGCACTTCTTATCTACAAAAGATTATAATACATCAGAAATAACCCAATATTTTCCAGATTTGGATGCCCATTGGGATCAATATGAAGGTAAGCAAGCCTATTTTGGTCTTTTGGAGCCCCCCCCACTTAAGGGATGACTGAAGGCTAATACTGATGGAAGCTTCTCTAAGGAGGCTGCTGGTGTGGGTGAAGTTATTAGGAACTCCCTAGGAAAGTGTATTTTCTACTTTTGTTTCTCTAGTTGGGCTAATGATGCACTTGAAACTGAAATTATAGCCATCTTCTGGGCTATATACCTTTCCAAGCAACGTAACATCTCTAAATTGATAATAGAATCTGATTCCAGTAGCTGCATCAAAATTCTGAATAATGTGGAAGCTGCTCCATGGAACCTTGTTTGGTGGCACAATAATATTAAAAGACTATTGAGTAAGGTTGATGTGCATTTCCAACACATACTTAGAGAAGGAAACACTCCAGCACACAGTTTGGTAATCAGGGGGAAGGAACCTGAAGAGATTGCTGTAGGGACTATACCTCCTAATCAGTTAGCTCTCCTACTACATGGGGACACCTTATCCATTCCTTATCTTCATTGTAGAGATTGATTTTTTTAGGGGGTACATATAAGGTCTTACTTAGATTTCTTTCTTTCATTTTGTGAGCATGGTTTGTAAGATCTATATGGGGTATGAGATCAAGGTGTAGGTTTAGTGATCTAACCCTTTTGTTTTGTAACTCAATTGTTTTCTTAACATCTAAGGAGCAATAGATAACTCCTTTTTCTTAAATATATACATATATATATATATATNCTTATAAGATTACCCTATTCTCGAAAGTTAATCCATTGCAATATCTAATGACCCGACCAACACTCTCCGGACGTTTGGCAAGATGGGCAATGATCTTATTGCAATTTGATATAACCTTTGTTCCTCTCCGTGCTATCAATGAACATATACTAGTAGACTTTCTCATTGTACATCCATTGCCATCTGAGTCCTCTCTCAACGACGAGTTACAGACGAGCAAATTCTACAAATGGAATTTTTTGGTGCGCAGCGCTGGGAAATGTACTTCGATGGCGCTTCGTCAGCCAGGAAAGACAAAGGATCAGGCACTGTTATACCAGGCAAAGCAGGGGTTAGTTTGATCTTTATTACGCCAGACAAGGGTATGTTGAGGATCTCATACGACCTGATAGAGCCGTGCACAAACAATGAAGCAGAATATCAAGCTTTAATCACCGGATTGGAATTGGCAATCTCAATGGATATAACAAACATTGTCATTTATGGTGACTCTCAACTCACCAAGTCACCGAACAATACAAAATTTTGAAACCAAGATTAGCAGAATATCACTGATACACTATGAAGCTCTTGGAGCAGATCCCTGAGGTGACTTTCTACCGGATTCCTAGGGGAGATAATGCCCATGCCGAATCTATAGCAAAACTCGCTAAGGAAATGGCATGTCCCCCGGAGGGTTCTATCGAAGTCACGGTGCAAGGAAGATGAGTCTTGTCTCTAAATGACTTCAAAACTCTACACAAGCTTGGAAAAGAAGAAATAATAAATATAGTTGCGGACATCAACAAAGATTGGTGCAAGCCATTAATAGAATATTTGCATACTGGAAAGCTGCCAGAAGACAAGTCTGAGGTGCACCACATTACAAGAAGGGCTATGTATTATGCCCTGGTTGTAAATATTCTCTACAGAAGATCATTCGGCCAGATGTGGCTACGGTATTTGTGCAGAGCCGAGGCACATAATATTGTCAAAGAGGTACATGCCATATTGTGTGGCGCTCACCAGTCAGGGCCAAAAATGAAAATGAAGATCAAAAGACTCATGTATTATTGGTCAGCAATGATGTCCGATTGCATGGATACAGCCAGAAGATGTCACCAATGCCAAGTGCATGGGGTGGTCTTACACCAGCCTCCAAATGTGCTACACCCAACTGTTGCAGCGTGGTCATTTGAGTGTCGAGGCACATACATAATAGGTTCGATAGGCCCTCTATCTTCCAAGGGACACATGTTTATACTTGCCGCTACAGATTACTTCTCAAAATGGGCAGAGGCAGTACCTTTACGTGAGGTTACGGCGCAGCACGTCTTTAAATTTTTCAAAAGCCAAATTGTCTACCGTTTTGGAGTACTACGAAGAATAATCTCTGACAATGGGACAGCTTTCAAAAGCACAAAGATCAACAATTTTGTCAGAAGACACGAGATAGATTAGAGATACTCTACAATTTACTATCCCAGAGCAAATGGTCTAGCTGAGGCTTTCAACAAGACACTGGTACATATTTTGAAGAAGACAATGGATGAAAACAAAAGGGATTGGCACAAAAAACTATTAGAACCCTTGTGGGCCTATCAGACAACTTTCAGGACTCCCACTCAGTGTACATCTTATATGCTCGTATACGGAGCTGAGGTCGTTCTACCGCTAGAAATCCAGACACCATCTCTCAGAGTCGTCATTGCCAACCAACTCACAACGGAAGAAAGTGCAAATGCCAGACTTGAAGAACTGGAGAGTCTCGAGGGAAAACGATTAGAAGCCCAACAACATTTGGAGCTCTACCAAGGGAAGATGGTACAAGCCCATGACAAATTGGTCCGCCCAAGGACATTCAAAGTTGGTGACCTCGTGCTTGTGCTCAAAAGACCTATTCTTGCACGCCGCAAAATAGGTGGAAAATTTGAGCCAACTTGGGAGGTACCATTTGTCGTTGAGAAGGTTTATACAGAAGGATTTTACCATTTAGTGGACTTCTGGGGTGAATGAACCATGTTACCGATAAATGGACGATACCTGAAAACCTATTACGCAACCTGATGCTGCTCAATGTCGCATGCCTTTGCTTTCTTTGAAACTTTGATTGCTTTAGGGTTATTTATGTGGCCAAATGTCTATGACCGGGTCCAAATTTTGTAATTAACCTCATTATAATGAGAATTTTGAGAAAATTTTGAACTCACACGCTCTCTTTTCTACTTTCAAATTTAAATACCCTACTAAATTAAATGAATCTCACTCATAAAATTAATAATCCTCTTCACCGAAACAAACTAAAATTTACTTTAATAAATACATTATTTTATTCTTGTTCATGTCAAGTTTCGACCCACTGATGTTTTTCTTTCTGTCATCTGCAGAAAAAAAAATGTCAGGACAGAGGCTGATCTTTGCCTTCCAGGACGGCTGGAACCTCGCATTGAATGAAGAGATGGCGCCGCAAGGAGGTGTCATAGATTTCAATGTGGATTTCAACCAAGTTGATATGGACTACGAGGGTCCTCTAATAGACGTAGTTAGAGGTAAAGAAAAGGAGGGACTGCCTTCACTATTGATTGTAACCACTCAAGACAATGTGTCGCGCAAAGATAAAAACGTGATAGCGGAATAAGATCCGATGGAGGGGCCCAACCGTTTGCCCTCCATGGTAGCTACTCCAGCAAGGAACCTGATAACAGGTCGTAATGAAAGATTACCAAATACTCCTCTCTGCAGGATGCAACGTAGAAATGCCAGCCAAAAGAAGTAGAGAGCCTTTCTGCGACAGGAACGCAAACACCAGAGAGACGTGAGCAGTTTTCTTACCCCCATTCCTTAGGGACATATTTACGACCTAGATTTGAGAGAAACTTCTGGCAGCCTGCCCACTACAGATGAAGAGTCAGGATTTGTGATAGAATCAGATGTTCTCCCAGTTCCAGATATCTTATGCAGGGGTTTCCCAACATGCAACGTTGAAGTACCAGTCGGGACATCAGTCACGGGCGCATTTTTAGAATGCTTGGATTACAATGTTCTGCATCTATAGCGTTTTAGTACATTAGAAGAATACACTTCAAGCACCAATGAGACTCACACTCCAGACTTTGTGACAAATGAACCATATGTCCCATTAGGGATGGATTAGCACGCACCATGGAGCCCAAGATCATACATCCCACTAGAGGCTGAATCTCATGTTCCGGAGCAACCAGCACCAGTTTGGGTTCCCGCCGAGGCCCGAAGGAAGGAATGCCCGCGGCAGCTGCCAACCCTTGGTATGGTAGAATACTACAAGATAAGCAGAGTAAATAAAAGAGAATTCAAGTTCTATGAAGAAGTTTAGGAAAAGTTCATTAATATATTGGAAGGCTTACAGCTGTACACCAAGTTTTTCTCTGAGACTGATGAAAATATTATTCTGGAATGCATCTTCGATTTAAGAGACAGAGGTCGAGCGGGCCTTCTCATGGAGAGGAAATATTCTGAGCCGAAGAAATGGATGAGGGGAAAGAGAAGAATCACCATCCAATGTGGCTGTTGCTACAACTTCACGAACGACATATAGGGAAATCCACCTGGGATCCTTAGATACAACCAAGTGGATCCATTGCCACCAATGATAAAATGGATGATCAAGAGAATGGTCAAGTGGAATATTCCACCCGCTACTTGCATTCCCAACAGTTGCATCATTAACATTTACGAAGAAGGTGACTGCATTCCCCCGCACATTGATAAGCATGATTTTGTGAGACCTTTCTGCACGGTCTCATTCATGAGTAAGAGAAATATTCTATTTGGAAAAGAAATCGATGTTGTCGACCCTGGTGAATTCAGAGGTTTTGTGGAGATTTTTCTTCCAATCGGTTCAGTACTTGTTCTCAAGGGCAATGGTGCAGACATTGTCAAGCACTGCATTCCAGGAGTGCGATGCTGTAGGGTGTCTGTAACCTTCCGTAGAATTGATGCAATAAAATATCGTATGGATTCCAGCAGGACCCAGAATTGGAGGAGTTATTTCCATATGAGTTGTGAGAAGGTTGTACCTCTAAGTACATGCAAAGGGAACTCTTATCCTTGAGCATGACTTAGAAGGTCTGCTTGATCAGGAGCTCAACACACCTGGTACAGAGGGTTCATTTTTTCAGCACCATGGCATGTATTTGATATATTCAGTCTACGATGTAATCATAGCATGAGATGATTCTCAATGTATTTCGACATGGATTACATAATGTACTTTTTGAGGCGTTAGCCTATGTCTGATTTATGGCATCCCTTTTTGGAGCAAATTAATGGAAATTTTTCTCAAATTGTGCCTTTTTGTCAGTTGTCTTTTTGTGCGATGGATGAAAGCCGCGAACCACGCGTTGGTTCAAAATTTCAATGAACAAAGAACGAAACAACAAATCTTCAACAATAAATAAAACATAAATGAAAAATAATCATAAACAAATAAACAATAAAAAAATTTTCTTTTGAAAATCAACTAATTAAAATTAAAACTTTAAAAACATATTTTGAAAAAAATAAATGTGATAAAAACAACAAGAAAATAAAATAGACCTGTTGAGTGGATTCTTCCGTTTTCGGAATTTCCTACTCTTTGTGCGCGCAACACAACCATCGTTATCTACACTAACTCTCTGCACATCCCCGCAGAATTTCACATTCTACACAAAAACTCACAAAGCTCTATAAATATTCTACAAAATCAACCTTTTCACATGATACACTTTGGGAAATTCAACACCAAAATGTCTTTGTAAATTTCCATATTCTCATCTTCGAATCAGTACCTAAATCTTGATTCTCACATTTCGAGGTCGATACCTAAATTTCGACTCCCTCTTTTGAGAATTGACCTACATTTCAATTCTCATTCCCGAATCAGTCCAACATTTCTGATTTATTACATTTGAGGTTGGTCCTTACATTCCGACACCCTCTTTTGAGAATTGACCTACATTTCAATTCTCATTTCTGAAACCTTACATTCCGACACCTTCTTTCGAGAATTGACCTACATTTCAATTCTCATTTCTGAATGATCCTTACATTCTGACACTCTCTTTTGAGAATTGACCTACATTTCAATTCTCATTTCCGAATCATTATGATTCATTACATTCGAGGTCGGTCCTTACATTCCGACACTCTCTTTTGAGAATTGACATACATTTCAATTCTCATTCCTACATTTATGATTGATTACATTTGAGGTCGGTCCTTACATTCCGACACTCTCTTTTAAGAATTGACATACATTTCAATTCTCATTTTCACATTTCTGATTCATTACATTCGAGGTCAGTCCTTACATTCTGACACTCTCTTTTGAGAATTTATTTCTGATTCATTACATTTGAGGTCGGTCCTTACAGTCCGACATTCTCTTTTGAGAATTGAATACATTTCAATTCTCATTTTCACATTTATAATTCATTACATTCGAGGTCGGTCCTTACATTCCGACTCTCTCTCTCTCTCTTTTCAAATTGATATCTGAATTTCGATTCCCACCTCGGGGTCAGCACTTACATACAGATTCCCATCCTTTCGAAATCTTTGAAATTTCATAACTTAAAGTCCACTCTCCAATCTCCAGCTAGAGTCCCTACCTCTTGACTTAATAAAATAATCACCTGCTAATTCCCCAGCAGAAACAAATCACACTCACAACACTATGCATACTTCCGGGTCTTTTGACTTAGAAGTTTGTATTGGTTTTGTTGATCTCATCGGTCAACGCCAATACGTGCGGTGTGCTNAGAAAACTCAAACTCGTCGCGGTAAGAAGCTTGGAGCTAGCATGGTGGGCAACACGGCCATCTTCAATAACAAAACCTATCTTCCCCAGCTAAACTAATCATCCTTCCTTAAACTTAAACAACAAAGCCATAGGACTTCAAGGTTGCTTGCTTATGCAACGTAAATCCTCACCTGCTAAACCAATCTTCCTTCCTTAGATATAAACAACAAAGCCATAGGACTTCAAGGTTGCTTGCTTATGCAACGTAAATCCTCACCTTATTGGCCTTTACATAGCCCTGTTATACAATATAAGCCCTAACTCGTCTTAGGGTTTTGAGGTTTTCATTTATCACGACATAAATCCTCATATCTTCTAGGCTATTTGTTTGATTGTTTCACACAAATATAAGCCCTTACTAATAAAATTGGCAGGATGAAACACTTAAATTTTTCTCCTCTAAATTTAAACCAAACATTAGGAAAGCTTGGGAAGTCACCGAGGTTTTCCTCTAGGATCCATGACATCCTGTAGTTCTTCCTCCTTTGGATTCTACAACAAAATGTTCCAAATTTGAACCAATCCTTTTTTACACCTCCACGTTCGATGTCATTGAAAAGTCCCACCCTTTGAAATTCCTTGAAGATAATATTTCCTGAATTTTATCGAGAGTCTTCTTAAGCGACTTTGGTCATTTAAGATGTAATTAACTATAGGGGCTTGCCCTAATAGGAAGCATGTCCGAACTTAACTTAATATAAACCGTATTTAATCTGTTATATTAAATAGGGGAACTTGTCGTTAAATATAAAGGTTTCGTAGACCAAACGGACGTCATACTTTCCTTAGTTTATTTGATCGAGTCTCATCCTTAAGTCTTGTGTTTATCCTTCAGAATAGATACAGGATTTGAGGTACAGTGCTCTTTAATTTTAAACTATGAAAAAAAATGGGGTCAGTTTGATTTCATACTTCAACATCCTTCCAAAGCTAGCGACGAGATTTCAAATCCGCCGGCCGACAACTTCTTACGGGCAACTCCCCACAAACCCCCGAAATAGCGCCGATAATCTTAATGGGCCAAACAAAGAAGTAAATGAAGTAGAAGGATTAGATCATCACAACTCATTCCACCATTATAGACGAATACTTCACACAAACTCCCTCCAACACTTAATTACCTATCATTTTAAGGAAAAAGATAAAGGAAACTACACAGAACTCATGGAGAAAACACAAAAACAGTTCAATTTAAATGTAAAAATCATGTAAAAACACAAGAAGTGTAAATTGAAACTAATTTTAGTCACAAAGATAAAAACTTATCTTAAATTCCTCTCCACCAAACTATTGAAGTTCTTTTATATCTCCTTCTTTCTCTTACAATCCTCCCTAAGTCTTGTCACCCAACGCGAAAAGGTTATAATCTCTCTATCGCACTAAAAGACTATAATGGATTCTTACTTAGACCTACCTAATCAAATTCTCCTTCACTAGGAAGTAGACAAGTGAGAAGAAACCCTAAAGAAAATCCAACAACTCTTTACTTTATAGTCTCCAAAAGTATCCTATGAATTCTTTATCTCTAATCTCTTTTCATCCTGTTTTCTCAAATCCAAGTCCTTCTTTTTATAGTTTTCTAAAAGGTACTTTGGTGTCTCTTCAAAAAGTGTCCACATTCAATGAATCTTCTAGGAGTTGCCTCTTTTCAAGAGACATTTCAATGTATTTTCGTCCCATTAACTATAATTCACGTTTTCACCAAGAGTTGCTTTAAACACTTTGTCGACACTAAACCCGTTGGAAGTTGTCGGTCATCAGAATCAAAATCCCTTTGCCCCTATTGGAAACGAATTTAATTTGCTTGTATATATATATATATATATATATATATATATATATATANGCCTCTCAAACCAACAACATATGTTATCTGATATAAGGGAGAGGCAACAGATCACTGGATAAAAGAAAGTCCAGTGGGGGAGGAATCCTTCTGCTCACTAAAGGTTCTTCAGTATAGAGACCCCTTCTAGCCAGCCAATTGGATGGTCTATTTCCTTCTCTGTGGATATGGGAGAACTTGATAGAACAAAATTTAAGCAATTGATGAATACCAGAGATCGAGCTGATTAAATTCCATGGTGTATCAGAAGACCCATGGATTATGTTAATAAGTTGCAAGGAGTCAGATTCTACCCATAGTTGATCTAACAGACATGATCTAGCTAAGGTGATGGCCCAAAATATAGCTTGACATTCTGCTGCAAGGGAGTCAAAAGCTTTAACAGGAGATTGAAAATATAAGATACTTTTCCCCTCATGATTCCTGAATACCCCACCAATACCAGCAGACTGAGATTTGTGGTTGCCATCAATGTTAATTTTGGTCCATCCAAACTTTGGGAGGGTCCAACAAATTGTAAAAAATTTTGTATTGTGTGGCTTGAGAGAAGGACCAATCTCCAACACAGCCTCAAAGTTTTTAAATTTAATCAGTTTTTGTATAAAAGCAATACAATTGACACCCAACCTCATAGGACCTGAATGGGAGTTGTCATGCTTTATCTGGTTTCTAGCCATCCAAACAAACCAAGCCACAATGTTGAGGATGTACTGAAGATTAGAACCCCTCCAATCAGACCAGCAAATATAAAAAACCTTCCATGTTAGATTCATTGTTAGGATCCTGAGTTTACCATTCACAAAAGACCAAACTTCTTGTACACAGGTGCAGTCAAAGAAAAGATGGGTAATAGTTTCCTCTTGGGACTGGCAAAAAGTGCATCTGGAAGGACCCCTCAGACCCTTCAATTTCAAAATATCATCAGTGGGAATCAATTTTAAGAAGAGTCTCCATATGAAAAAAGACATGGATGGGGTGAGAAATTTATTCCAGATTGTATGACCAGTGTACCACCAGTTGGGGAGGCTGAGAAGGGACTGGGTTCTTTTTATAACTATTCTATCTTTAACTCCATGATTTACAAACAGCTTTTGAATATTGGATAGTTGAGAAGAGCTGCAGAAAGGAAGAATTGGAGTAAGGTTCCACTTGCCATGAACCCATATGTCTTTCGCAAGCACTGGTGCAATTAGACCATTCTGATCCTGAAGAAGGCAGCCTTCCAAGGACCAATTGTCCCACCAGATGTTAACCAAGCCCTCACCAATTTCCCATACATACAATTTTTCAGCATCCTTCCTAACATTTAACATCCTTTTCCAAATGGGGGAATCCCCTATACCCACAGAGAGTTGGGTGGGGTGTTGATATATGCAATATTTTCCCCAAAGGAATTCAGCCCATAGGGAGGACTGAGATCTAAATTTGACTCAGAATCTGTAGAAATTAGTGTGCATAATTTGGGATAAAGACTTGAAGCCTAACCCACCCTCCTCAAAGGGTTTACACACCTTAGCCCAAGAAGTCTAGTGTTTTTGCTTCCTATGGCCAGCCCATAGGAATCTATTAAAGATCCCTTCTAACAATCTTTGAGAAAACTTTTTCAGAATGTTCATTTGCAGTAGATAGATGGTAAAGCAGATAGAACACTTTTGAGGAGTGTGATCCTACCCCCATTGGATAAAAAGGATTCTCCCATGCTTGCAATTTACTTTGGACCTTGTCAATTATATGATCAAATTGAATGTTCTTAGTTCTTCCTTTGATAAGAAAAGCCCCTAGATATTTCATAGGAAGGTGACTATTTTTGAAACCAGTGAAATCAGTAACCCAGGACTTTAAATCATTTTTGCATTGCTTACTGAATATGGAGATGCACTTCTGTTTATTTAATTTCATTCCAGAAACATCCTGAAAGGTCTCCAGATTCTGCATGAATAGTTTAACAGCAACTTTGGAAGCTTTTGTAAAGATAATGATGTCATCAGCAAAGCTCAAATGATTAATTAAGGTGGAAGATCTGTGGCTATAAAGAGAGTGGGGTTTCCATGATGCCAACTCATTTAAACTTCTGGATAGGTAGTCAAAAGCTAAGATAAAAATAGTAGTGGAAAGGGGGTCACCTTGTTTTATACCTCTAGAAGCACTGAAAAACCCATGAGAAGATCCATTAATGAAGATAGAATGGAAATTATTGGACAGCCATCTGTTGATTAGAGTGACAATGGAAGGTGAGAAACCTCTAGTAATCAGAACCTGTTCAATGAACTTCCAGCTGATAGTATCATAAGCCTTTTTTATATCCAATTTAAAAATTAAGTTGCCCCCTTTAGTGATTCTGTCCAAGTCCAGTACTAATTCTTGGGCCAAAAGCACATTATCTACAATGCTTCTATCCCTGATGAAAGCAGACTGATTCCTGCAAATGAGCTTGTTTAGGTGAGGTTGTAATCCTTGGACCAAGACCTACTGATTATCTTGAAAATGACAGAAGTCAGACTAATGGGTCTGAAATCATCCCATTTGCAAGGAGTTTCATCCTTGGGAACCAATGTAATCGTAGAAAAGGAAAAGTATTTAGGGAGGTCAGCCCCCCAGAAGAAACTTTGGACAGTGGCAATAACCTCACCCTTCACAATAAGGCAGGCTTTTTTGTAGAAATCAACAGTAAAACCATCAGGACCAGCCACCTTTGTGCTATCAATGGAGTTTAGAGCTTCCCAAATTTCTTTTCACCAGGATTGTTAGTAAGACATAGAATTTTAGTGAATTCCTTTCCCTTATCAAACAGTGTATCATTAATGGCTGAGTGAGAAGATGAATTTTGTCTGAACATTTTTTGGAAGTAATGTACAACATCATTAGCAATTCCCTCAGCATTGGAAATCTAGTGACCCTCTTGAGAAAGGATTTTGTGGATTGTGTTGCTTTCCTACTATAATTAATGCAAGCATGATAGAATTTAGAGTTTGTGTCACCCTCACAAAACTTGGTTTTATTTGCATTTTGAGCATAGAGAGCCTCTTGCATGTTGATCAGATCCAACAAGTTTTCATTGCTAACTGAAGGTCCATTTCAGACCCCATGTCAAAAGAAAAGAGCTATTCTAAATCCAAAACATTTTGTTCAGCTTCAAGGACTTTCTTATCAATGTTGCCCACCACCTCTCAATTCCAATTTGTGAGATGTTTGCTGACTTTTTTATGTAACATCCAAAGCTTGTACTTGGTATGTGATGATGGACATCAGTCCAGGCATTTTATACTTAATTAATAAAATCCCCATGCATTGACCACATGTTAAGATATTTAAATTTAGCTTTAGTTTTAGAAGAGGATGAGGAAATTTGAATAAGTAAGGGTCTATGATCAGACCCACTCATAGCCAAGTGCTGGACACAAGTATGTAGGAACTCTCTAAACCAAATGTCATTTACCAAAACTTTATCAAGCCTTTCCCAAATCTTCCCCCTTCTCCAAGTGAATTTAGGGCCTATAAACCCAAAATAAAAAGACCAGCAGACTGAATGTTGTCATTGAAAGTGTTAATTAGATTAATATCATGAGATCTCCCACTCTTCTTCTCACTAGGTGAAGAGAGGTTGTTGAAATCACCCCCCACTAACCAGAAATACCTTATAGAGGTACTGAACTCTTGTAATTGTTGCCATAGGTCCAACCTAGCAGTTGTTGTACAGCCAGCATAAATGAAGGTAGCAAAACCATGATAGTGACTGAAATTGAGCTGCAAATGGATATATTGGTCTCTTTCTTTAAGAACAGTGCATAGGACTTCCATTCTGGAAATAAGCCAAATTTTACTGTTAGTGTTTATAAGAAGCTGAAAACCAGGGAATTTCCTCACAAATCTGTTAACATTTTTAGTGACCATTGGTTCAAGTAGAGCAATGATCCAAGGTTTATACATCCTATTCAGAGCAAGGATTCTATTAAGGGATTTGGGACGTGCAAGTGCCCTAACATTCCAATCCTAGTTCTAATAGTGCTAGAAGAAAGAGGGGGAGGGGCATCCTCCAAAGAAGATGAAGAGGAGAGTAGGTTCGTTAATTCCAAAGGCATTTTCTTCTTTTTTTGTTTTTTGGACTTGCCATCCATCTTCAAGTTACTAGCTAATTGCAAAATCAAAGGGTCTTCCTCTGGTAGCTCAATAACTGTAGTCTCTTGATCAGCAGGCAGTGTAGAAAGTTCATTATAGAGAGTTTATTCAATTTGAGTAGAATGTGGCATAAGGTGGAGGTGCTCTGTTGGTGGTTCATAATTAATTTGGGGATTGGGTACCACACTCTCTTGTGCCATAGCTTGGGGCAGCTCGTGTTCATTATCAACATGGCCTTTTGTTCTAAGCAACTCAGGCACATTAACAGCACAATCAGCAGGAGTAGGTAACTCCTTGTCATGTGGTTCAAAATCCTGATGTTGAGGTCTGGGGATCTTCCTTCTGAGGTTTGGATGGAGTCTGAAGCATTTCTCATCAGTGTGGCCAAACATATTGCAATGATGAAAATAGTAAGGTCTTTGTTCAGCTATGATTTTCTGCCAATAGCCATTATGCTCAGAGCCTAACCAAATTTCCTCCACAGCTGGTGGAGTAATATTTATTTCCACCAAGATTCTGGCTACAGAAGGTCTATATAAGTTGAAAGTGGGGGCATCCAATTTCAGAGGTCTTCCCAAAGCTTTGCCAATATTGAAAAGAACTTTGTTGTTGAAAAAGTGTAGTTTAAGTCCAGGCAACTTAAACCATATGGGGACAATGGGAAGTTCTTTGTTGGGATCAAATTAAGGAGTCCACTTTAAAAGCTTCATTGAAATTCCTTCAATCAAGATAGATTGTTTAGAGAAAATTCTAGCATAGTCATCCTCCCTTGGGAGATTAATAAGTTTGTGCCTACCATCAAGTAGGCCTACTTTCCAAGCCCCTTTGATATTCAGTCCATCAAAATATCTTCTCACAGATTCCATCTTAGGATGGCCATGTTGGAATTTACCAATTAAGGAGAATTTTTTACATTTAGTTAGACCATTTAGGTCCTCTTCAGTAAAATAGATAGCTAATTTCCCACTTTTCTTGCATATGGGTTTGAAAAGAGGGACATTACCCTCATGATATTCTTGAGGAAAAACCAAATCATCAGGATTCAGCACTATCTCCTGACCTTTCGCCACAATGTCAGCAAAAGTAGCTTTGGCCCATTGAATATTGGTGGAAATGTCAATTGGACATGACATCACTGAAGGGGTTTATCAGAGATAGATTAACCCAAAACAGTCCTCAGCCAGTGAAAAACCAGAAGAGCCCAACCTCACAGCAGGTACAAAGCTCCAAGCAAACAGCAAACAAGGGAAGCAGAAACACAATAAGGCTAAGAAATAGAACAACAAAGAAGAACCTTTTTATAAATATAGAAATATAGAAAGACAGTGGACCCTGAGATGTCAAAACTGCCAGTGAGATGCCAAAGCTAGACCAACCCCACAGTAGAAGACAAACAAAGGCAAAACTATGTGCAAAGTAATGGAACAGTAAAAATTTGAAAAAAACCAGAACCCGAGAAGAAGTAAAAGCTTTGAGAATCGTAGAACTTGCAAAGTCCAGTGATGAGAAGAGAGAAAATCAGTTGAAAGAAAAAGGTAGCAAAGATTAGGCCATTTACAGAAGCGAGTTGAGCCATTGTGCCAAAACCTTAGCAGAGCAACTGAGGAAATAGCCGCCACCCTTCATTATATATATATATATAAAGGAGCATTATACGGCTCCCTACATGTTGATTATCAAAAGTGTTACAAAGGTTCATAAAGGAGGGGTTCCCAGATAAAGGGAGGGAGCACAATCCTCAAAAGTTTCCAGAGAGTTACAAGTAAGAGAAAAACAAAAAGGAGAAAGCAAAAATTGCACTAAATCTCTTTAAGTGGGCTTGGTTTGAATCTGAGGTGACGGATCTTGAGCTTGTCACCATGAAGTAGGAGGGTAAGGGGGGTAGGAGGTGTTGTATCAACATAAATAGAGTTGGCATAGGTTCCTTGTCTGGCAAGCCAATTAGCAGGTTGGTTACCTTCTCTATAAATGAAAGACATATGAATTCTAATACTTTTGTATAAAATGCCAATTTTTTTCTTCCATTGCATATGTTTCCATGAGGGTGGCTTATCAGAACTCAACAAAGAAATAAGCTGTAAAGAGTCAACCTCAATCCAAACTTTTTGCCAAGTTTCTTTTTGTGCAAATGTAAGGGCCCAGTAGATAGCAATAAGCTCAGCTTCAAGAGCGTCATTTGCCATAGTGGGAGCATGGAAGAAAAGTAGACAATTACTGGAGGAACCCTCCCACCCCTGCACCCCATTTAAAGAAGCTACCATCAGTGTTTATTTTCATGGTTAGATTATCAGGAGGGTTCCAAGTGACAGTCTCAATTCTATTGTGATTAATAGTGTTACTGGTCTGAGCCATATTTAAGCTAGGGCAGTTCTTAAGCTGAGTAATTTTGTTTAGAAAGGCAACACAGTTTTCGGTTACCTTGTTATATTGGATACTCTTATCATCATGTTTGCTGCTGTTCCTACCCATCCAAAAGAACCAAGCCACATAGAAGGGGATTGACTCCTCCTGTTTACTTCTCCATCTATGCGAACCAGCATAAACACTAGTCCAGTCCCTGTGCAAGAGATCCTCCTTCATCCCATAAAGGAGCTCTTTCCACACCTCTAGAACAAACTCACATTTGAAAAATAGGTGGTTAATGTTCTCCTCACTTTTCAGAAAAAGATAACATCTAGAGGGTCCTCTTAAACCTTTGAGTTTAAGAATATCATTAGTGGGCAAGAGGTTGTTGAAGAATCTCCAGCAAAAGAAAGATATGGAGGGGGATAGAAATCAGTTCCAAATGACCTCACCCCAGTTGACCTTCTCCCAAAGATTTAGCTTGGCATAAATTGCTTTGGTCAGGCTTTGGTTAGTGTAACTTTGCCAAATGATCTTATCCTTTCGGCCTTTATCAAGCGCAGTTCTAGTGACTAGAGATAAGTGAGGCTCTGAATGAGAGATTGGAGCTTATGAACATCCCAGGAGTCCCCATCACAGAAGTCACAGACTAGGACTGAGGGTTAAAGTCTGGAGGGGGGCCCCAATCTAGTTTTTAGGACACCAGTTGTCAAGACAAAAGTGCACTTTACCATTCCCCAAATCCCAAATGTACATGTCTTCAACTTTCTCTCTGAATTTCAGCATATTTGTCCAAATTTTGGAGTCTCCCAGCTTTTTAGTGATAAGGGAGGGGTGTTGGCCCTTGCAATATTTACCATACATGAATTTTGCCCACAAAGAAGTTTGTACTCTGAAATGGATCCACATCTTATAGAAATTAATGTTTACAGCTTGTTGAAGCCCCTTGAACCCCAGCCCACTAGTTGAAATAGGTTTGGCTACCTTCTGCCAAGAAGCCCAGTGTAACTGCTTTCTTTGACCAGCCCATAAAAATCTACTAAAAGCTCTCTCCAACTGGATTTGAGTGTTTTTCTTGAGGTAGTTGGTTGGAAGGGTATAAGAGGGGAAGGTAGTCAGGATACTTTTCAGAAGGGTGATCCTTCCCCTATTAGACAAGAAGGAGTGAGACCAGCTGGATAGAGTTTTCTAAATTTTTTGTAGGATCTCATCAAATTGGGTCAATTTTGATCTTCCCCTAATGAGTTGAACCCCCAGATACCTTACAGGGTCCCTAGCAGTAGAGAAGCCAGTGTAGTTGGAGATCCAGTGCTTGGTATTGGAAGAAGTCCTCTTGTTAAATATAAGTTGGCATTTAGTAGGACAGAATTCCATTCCATATTGTTTCTAAAAATGTTGTATGCATTTATAAACCTTCTTCACAGTAAGCTTATGAACATCGGAGAATATCATTATGTCATCAGCATACATGAGATGTGAGATAGCTAAATTGGATCTATGGTAAAATCTGGAGTATTGATTGTTGAGAATGTTCCTGTCAAGCATTCTAGAAAGTAATCCATAGCAATAATAAAGATAGTGGGAGAGAGTGGATCACCTTACTTTAGTCCTCTAGAAGCAGTGAAAGCCATTTTGAGTTGGCCATTGATAAGGATGGAGTGGTTGTTATTGGTAAGCCACCTTTGAATGAGATTTTTGAATTCAGGCTGAAATCCTCGAGCTGTGAGTATACCCAAGATAAAGTTCCAGTCAATGGTGTCATAGGCCTTCTTAATATCTAATTTGTATATGAGGTTTCCTCCCCTGCTGATTTTATCAAGATCCAAAGTGAGTTCCTGTGCCAACAGCACATTATCTTTAATAGATCTACCTTTAATAAAGGCAGTTTGGTTAGGACATATGATTTTGTCCAAGTGAGGTTGCAACCTTCTCACAATAATCTTGCTAATGAGTTTGCTAATGTTAGAAGTCAGGCTTATAGGCCTATAGTGATCCCAGGTTTTTTGTAATTCCCCTTTAGACATTAGCACAATGGAAGTGTTACGGAAGTAGTTGGGGAGGTTGACTCATTTAAAGAAGCTCTCAATTGCCTCCACAACCTCTACCTTGATGATGTGCCAAGTTTTTTTGTAGAAGTCAGCTATAAAACCATCAGGGCCAGCTGCCTTAGAGCTGTCAATACTGTTTAAGGATTCCCAAATTTCTTGAACAGAAGGGGGTTCAGTAAAGTTAAGTTGACCAGTGTAATTGTATTCTTCAAGAAAGTAATCTTCATATTCAGTATTAAGTTCAACCGAAGAGTATAGGAGAGAGCTATAGAAAATAATAGCATCCTTAGCTATAAGTTCATTATCATTTAGCCATCTTCCATCCTTGGAAATTATGGAATGTATGGTATTGCATTTCCTCTTGTAACTTATGTAGGCATGGTAAAACTTGGTGTTTCTGTCCCCTTCAGAAAAGCCACTTATAGAAGCTTTTTTTTTTAGTATCAGATCTTGAATATCAATGGCTTTATTCAGATTAGTCTGGGCAGTCAGCAAATCAGTTTCAGTGGCATGGTTATTCTGAGCAGCAGCCTCAAGTCTCTCAACCTCTTTTTAAGCAGATAGAACATTGGAAAACACATTTCCAAATGTATCCCAACCCCACCTCCTCAAGGCTTCGCTGGTTTTCTGATGCAGAAGGCTAAGCTTGACAAAAGGGTCAGGGTGTTCAATTCCCATCCAGTTAGAGGCAGCACAGTTATTGAAAAGGGGGTGGGTAGACCACATGTTTAGGTATCTGAAAGGAGGGTGGGGTGAGGTGGTAACTGGGGAGGTTATGGAAATCAGGAGAGGTCTGTCATCAGAACAAGTGAGGTCTAGGTGGGTAACAAAAGTAAGGAGATAGTGTTTCTGCCAGAAGTCATTAACTAACATTTTATTTAATCTTTTCCATAGAAGACCCCTCTTCCAAGTGAACTTAGGGCCCTCGTACCCCAAGTTAAAAAAACCAACCTGCTATATTTGATCATTTAAATAAGTCAGTTTAGACAAATTGGGAGGTCTCCCTCCGGACTTCTCAGCTGCATTAAAGATGCAATTAAAATCTCCCCTCACTATCCAAGGGGAGTTCATATTTTTACTGTTGAGATGTAAGCCTTCCCATAATTCCTGTCTATCAGCTTTCAGACTGCCAACATTAACAAAAGTGGCATACTCCGAATGTCCTTGTACAAGCAGTGAGAGATGTATGAACTGATGATGGTCCATAATAATGCTCCACTGAATTTCTTTCCTACAAAAGAACCAAACTTTATTATTTTTGCCAGCATAATGTGAGAAACCTGAAAAATTTTTGGAGAATTCTCTGAGAGTTATGTTGAACCAAAGGTTCAAGTATAGTAAAGCACCACAACTTGTGTTTTTTATTGAGATAGATTAGTCTTTTTAAAGACTGAGGATGGGTAATGCCCCTGATATTCCAACAAAGCGTATTAATCATGGGGGGGATTATTATTGTGAGGGGAAGGCTAAGATCTTGATCTGGTCCTTCCTCTGGAAGGAGGTCCCCCCATTTTCAAAGTTTCTATGAACCCAATGTGACCCTCTCTTAATTTCTGTACTTCAGACTGAACCTTTTTGTTATTTCTGGATTTTTTTGTTTGCCATTCCTCTTCCAATAGGTGCTTCATCTCAGCTATATCATTCTTCTGAGGAGCTTCTATTCCAAGAGTAGTTTGTTGGTTGGTCTCCTTTGGTTGCACCACCTCATCTAAGGAGACAGATAGGGGTGTTTGAATATTTATCTAGTTTACATCCTCCCTGAAAGATCTAAGGGAAGTATATGGGGGGTTTGTGGAGACAAGAGGAACAATAGATCTTTTAGGTGTTTCTAGCATATCATCCAAATTCCCATTTGGAGGGGGTCTACACTATTTAAGCCTTCTGGGGGAATAGGTTGGGTGTACCTTCTCTGATTTGCCACTGTCTTCTTTGGGGGAGGGCGAAGCCTGAAGAATCTATCCTTGGTGTGTCCAAACATCCTACAATCATGGCAATAATATGGTTTCTGTTCTAACCTCACTGTTTTCCAGAAACTCTTCTTGTCATTACCAATCCAATTCTGATTGATTTCAGGGAGAGTAACATCTCTCTCAATGAGAATTCTAGCTAGGGCAGGTCTGACCTTATTGTAAGTAGGAGCATCACCTTTATAGGTCTCCCTATTGCACATGCTATATTGAATAATGCATTGAGATTGAAGTACTGGATTGGGAGGCCAGGTAATCTAAACCATAGAGGAACTGTTGGAGGTTCCTTACTAGGGTCAAAATCAGGATCCCATTTCAGGATTTTCATTGTGGTACCTACAATTTGGATGGCTTCTTTTGCAAAGAGTCTATCATATTCTTCCTCTCCTGAGAGTTGTATAAGTAGGTGTCTTCCATCTTGAATTCCAATCTGTCAATCACCATTAAATTTCAAAGAATCAAAGTAGTTTCCAACTAAATCCATCTTGGGGTGGCCAAGAAGAAATTTCCCCACCAAGGTAAATTTAACTTGGTCATTGAGATTAATAATTTCTTGAGGTGAGAAGTAAACAGTAAGTTCTCCATCCTTGGCACCTAAGGGATGAATGCAAGGGCTATTGCCCTTTCCTGCTGCAGTGTCATGAAATTTCTGTGGGTATATTAAATGTTCAGGGAAGCAGTTGATTTGCCAACCACTCCTGCATAGGTAACTTTTGCCCATTGAACATTTGTATCCAAGTCGATAGGAGTAGCCATATTCCCAAGAAAAACAGACCAGAAGCCACAGAGCTAGAGAAACAAAGAATAACAGGACCAAACCCAGGCAAAACAGGTCCACCTGTCAGCAACCTCAAAACAGCAGTGCCCAACACCAGGAAGGGGAGTGAAACCACCACAAGAGCAAGAGAGTGCCAAGTGAAAATAGATAAAACCAATTGAGAGAGGAAAGGGAGCTAAAAATAGAAAACCTCCAATGGAACAGTAAAAACCCACCAACTAGGAAAAAATCCAATGAAACAGTAAAACCCACCAAAACTTATGAAAGGAGTGATGGATATAAACTTCCAACGTATAGGAGGAAAAGAAAATAACACCCAGAAGAAATGAACAGCCAGACCTCCCCTAGAAAACACTCTAGCAGATCACCATGCTGCCAGAAACCTTAGCAGAGCACCTCCCTCCTCAGCCGCCAGCTTCATTGTTATGATATATATATATATNTTTTAATCTCTTTATGAACATATAGAAATTACCTGATGCTCCTCCATATCAACATCTAGGTACTTTTGGAATATATATATATATTTGCTAAGCTAGCCATGGTTGGGGGACTAGGCTTTAAGGGTCTACTCCATCTTCAGTAGGTGAATCTGTGCAAGCTCTGAATTAAATTCAGACAACAACAATCTTAATGGGCTTTATTTATGAAGGCTAAATATTGTAGACACTCATACCCCAGCTTAGTTAACAGTAAACTGGGAGATACTAGATATTGGGTGCAGTTGCTGAATGTCAGATAAAAAGCTGAGGATCTTTTCCTTTAGAATCTAGGAAATGGAAGAATCCATTTTTGGCTGTAAAATTGGTGCCCCCAAGACCTGATGTTGCCTAAACCTACTCTTATTAATAAATATCTTTTAGTTTTTGACTGTTGGTCTCACAACTCTTGGTGCCTGGATACTCTAAAGGCTATCATCCTTCCTACTGTTGTTGAGTGCATCCCCAAAATTCAGTTCAACAGAGAAATTGAAGATAATTTAGTACTTAAAAACTGTAAATTAAAACCCTTGTCCAAAGCTTTCTATGCTAATCTGTTTAGTTGGGTGACTGTTCCTTGGGGAAAATATATCTGGAATAAGTTTCTTACCCCTTCTATGTCCCTTTTTATTTGGAGAGTGTACCTGAAATTGCTTCCTATGGATGACATCCTTAAAGTTAAGGGTTTGAGAGTTCCTTAAAGATGCAATCTATGCCACTCTGAAATTGAATCAATTTCCCATCTATTTTTCAATTGCAAATTTTCTCAACAGGTCTGGAAGGAACAAACACAGAATCTAAAATTTAACATGATTTCTTTTGGTTGGGCCACATTGGAATCCTACTGGAGTGAATGGTGTAAACATAAAATGTTCACTGTGCCTTGCACTGTAGCTTGGTTTCTTTGGATGGCTAGAAACAAAGATAATTATGAAGACTCTCTCCCTCAAGTGGCTCACATAGTGTTTAACTGCAATGCATTCCTAAACAAATTGGTAACACTTAAGGGTTTTCCTGATCTATGGAACTCCACACATCAGTCTCGAGATACCTCTTCTTCTTTCACTATTTCTAAAGTTTCTTAGCTCAAGCATTCAGACCCCTATATTAAAGTTAACACAAATGGTAGTGACAATAAATCTACTGTTGGCTTTGGAGGCATCTTCAGAGACACATATGTTTACGTAAACTATTTTTCTACTGCCCTACGCCTACACAAGATGCTTTGGAGACAGAAGCAGCTGCTACCTTTTCGGCTATCAAGATTGTTGTTAAAAAATAATGGGAGTATATTCTTGTGGAAATTGATTCCAAAAACCTCATCCAAATGATTAGAGGTGTTACCCCTCCTTCTTGGCGTGTAATGCATTGGTTAATAGCCATCAACCTCCTTCAAGAAAAATACCATTTTACATTTTTCTTCAACTATAGAGATGGGAACAAGCCTGCCAATTGGCTTGCTAGATTAGCCTCAAATTTTGATGGTGCCTTGGTCTCATCCTCCCCTCCCCATCCTCTCTCGCTTTTGTTGCATGGAGACCTTCTAGGGGCCCCATATCTTAGAGTTGTAACCTCTTCAGTTTATAAATATATGTTCCCCTTTTTGTCTATATATATATATATATATATATTTTGGTAGAAGGAGCATGAGTCGGCTCCCTACATGTTGATAATGATGAAATTACAAAAAAGGTTGGTTGGGAGGTCCCCAATCTAGAAAATAAAATACAAGGTTACTCATTCATAAGGGATATCCCAACCACCAAAAAAACACCAAAACCAGGAAAGGAGAATATATATACATACACCTATGTATATATATTTTCCAACAAACACAGACTGAAGAAATCAGAAAATACAAGTCAACCCCCAAAAAAAGCAAAACAGCTGAACACCAAGTAGCAAACAAGTAGCACAGCCTCTATGGCAGACCAGGACTAATCATGGCCACAAACAATGTCCCAGCATTCATTTTTGCACTCTTAGGTAAGGAATTTGGAGTTTGTCCCCCTGAGTTAGTAAGTGGAGAGGGGGGGAGAGGATTGTGGAGACCTCAGGATGTTCAGCATAGGCACCCTCCATAGCCAGAAAATTTGCAGGTCTGTTAGCTTCCCTATACACAAATGAGAAATGAATCTTACTTTCAATGCTGAGCTTTTTAATTCTGTGAATCCATTGATTAATATGCCAAAGGGAAGACATCTTAAAATTTAGAAGCTCCACCAGCAAGGAGGAGTCCACTTCAGCAACAATCCACTGCCACTTATTCTCCTTAGCAAATTTTAATGCCCAATGTAGAGCNTAATCTAGAAAATAAAATACAAGGTTACTCACTCATAAGGGATATCCCAACCACCAAACAGACACCCAAAGCAGGAAAGGAGAATAAATATACATACACCTATGTATATATATTTTTCCAATAACACAGACTGAAGAAATAAAAAAATACAAGTCAACCCCCAAACAAAGCAAAATAGTTGAACACCAAGTAACAAACAAGTAGCACAGCCTCTATGGCGGACCAGGACTAATCATGGCCTCAAACAATGTCCCAACATTCATTTTTGCACTCTTAGTTAAGGAATTTTGAGTTTGTCCCCCTGAGTTAGTAAGTGGAGAGGGGGGAGAGGATTGTGGAGAGCTCAGGATGTTCAACATTTGCACCCTCCATAGCCATGAAATTTGCAGGTTTGTTAGCTTCCTTATACACAAATGAGAAATGAATCTTACTTTCAATGCAGAACTTTTTAATTCTATGAATCCATTGATTAATATTCCAAGGGGATAACATCTTAAAATTTAGTAGCTCCACCAGCAGGGAGGAGTTCACTTCAGCAACAATCCACTGCCACTTATTCTCCTTAGCAAATTTTAATGCCCAATATAGAGCAGCAGCTTCAGTGTCCAAGGCATCCTCAGCAATATAAGGGGCCTTATAGAAAAGCAAAGTAAGCCCTGTGTGATCTGTAAAAATTCCCCCAATACCTGCTCTCTTGTTTGTGTAGCTTCCATCAGTATTGATTTTAATGAAAGGTTAAGGAGGTCTCTCCCATCTAACCTTGATGATCATAATATTATTAGCACCCATGGAAGTTATGGTCTACAGGATCTTGGGGAACTTCCTCCAATTTATGATCTTATTTAGGTAAGAAATGTAGTTAGTCATCACCCTTGTAGCACTAGCCTCCCTCTCCTCATGTTTTGCCATGTTCTTAGCCATCCAGATGAACCAAGCTATAATGAAGGGGATTGGCATGAGATTAATCTCTTTCCAATATTTAATACACTCTATAATGTTATCCCGACCAATATTTATCAGGTTGATATTCATTTGGGATGTCAATCTATTCCAAACCTCCTTAGCAAATTTGCACCAGAAGAATAAATGATCCCTTGAATCATGATCAAGCTTGCATAGATGGCATCTAGAAGGCCCATTCAGGCCTTTTAGTTTCAGGATATCATCATTAGGAAGTAGATTATTAAGAGCTCTCCAAGAAAAGAACAACATGGAAGGGGTAAGGTGGTTTTGCAAGAGGAAACATTCCACTGGCAGGTGTCCCAGCTGTACAAATAGTTCTGGATATCTTTTGAGATACTAGCTCTGGTCCTGTTCATCAAGTTAAGTTGATCATTGTTATTTCTGTCAAATTGGATAGCAGAAATGTAGCTGACAGACTGCTCCTTCATTAAACTCCTCAAAAAGTCCTCAGACCAAACATTGCCAACCCAGCAGTCCTTGACAAGTAAATCCCCCTCCTTTTCCTCCTGTAAAGGTTCCAAATATTCAGTAGGAAACCAGTTGTCTTTCCAAAAATTAATTTCACTATGGCCCAACTCCCATCTTAGCAGCTTTTTAATGTCTTCTCTGGCTTTAAGCATCTGAACCAAAATTCTGGAGTCACCCACCTTCCTAGTGACCTCCCCAGGGTGAACAAATTTGTAGTATTTGGCCTGCATGAAATTGACCCATAAGCTTTCATTTTGTATGAATTTAATCCAAAGCTTACACAGACTAATGTGTTGCATCTGGTGCAAACCTTTAAAACCCAAACCACCAGCCTCCCATGGTTTAGCCACTTTTTTGCCAGCTTGCCCAAGCCACTTGTTTCCTATTCCCAGCCCACAGAAACCTGTTGAAGGTTCTTTCCAGCATCAAAGAGGTATTTCTTTTCATTGTAGCCACTTGGAGAAGATACAAAGGGATAGAGGTAAGAATGCTCTTAAGGAGCGTGATCCTACCACCATTGGACAAATAGGAGTTAGACCACCCCTGAAGAGTAGAGGTTATATTATCAATAACCTCATCAAATTGAATCAATTTTGTTCTTCCTTTAGTTAGGTGAATCCCCAAATATTTGAAAGGTAGACTCAAGCTAGAGAAACCAGTGAGGCTCTTTTGCTTGTAGGAGTGCATCCATTGCTTGGTTGGTTGAGAGGCTCTTTTGCTGATTAGAATCTCACATTTGTCCTTGTTTACCATTAGACCAGACACTTGTTCGAAGTGTTGAAGGCACTCCATAATGGACTTGGTAGCAGACTTAGAAGCCCTAGTAAACATCAGAACGTCATCTGTATAGATCAAATGGTTGATATCCATCTTAGCTCTATTGTGATAAGAGTTGAAACTTTTTCTATTCTCCTTACAATCAATCAGTCTAGAGAAGTAGTCCAAGACCAGGATAAAAATGATGGGGGATAAAGGGTCCCCTTGCTTGAGCCCTCTAGTAGCTTTAAAGAATCCATGAGCTTTACGATTTATAAAGCTGAGTTAATGTTATCCTCAAGCCATCTTTTAATAATCTTACAGCACTCCCTGGAAAAACACCTAGCCTCCAAGCATTCAAAAATGAAATCCCAGTTCACCATGTCATAAGCCTTCTTTAAATCAAGCTTAAAAATGGCATTTTTCCCTCTGCAAGGTTTCTCCAAATCATGTAGAAGTTCTTGAGCTAGGAGGATGTTATCCCAAATACTTCTGCCTTTCACAAAAGCAGCTTGGTTTGTGCTGACAAGTTGAGGTAAAGCAGGCTGAAGTCTGTGTACAACAATTTTACTTATAGTCTTGCTTATAACATTGTTTACACTCAGAATTCTGTAATGATTCTAACTATCCTTGATAGAGGTCTTTGGAATGAAAATAATAGTAAAAGCACTGAAATAGTTAGGTAGTGAGTTTCCTTTGAAAAAGTGTTGGATAGCTTTGATCACCTCCACCTTAATAACACCCCATGCTCTTGTAGAAGTCTGCAGTAAACCCATCAGGTCCAGTAGATTTAGAATTTTCTATGGAATTCAATGCTATTTTAATCTCCTCCTCATAAAAAATATCATTCAAATGCAAATTGGCAGAAAACTTCTGGTTGTCAGCAAACCAATTGTTGTCAATTTGCACTCTTTCATTGTTGGTCCCATTCATTAGGTTGTGGCAATACTGCACAGTACTTTCTGCAATTTCCTCCTCCTGCCTGAGCCAAATACCATTTTGGTCCTTGATAGAGTGTATAGTGTTACATTTTCTTTGGTATTTAATGCAAGCATGATAGAATTTAGAGTTTCTATCTACTTCAGTAAATTTGGTTTTGGCAGAATTTAGTTGAAGGAAATGTTCCTGCCACTGAACAGCATTTAAGAGTCTCTCATTTGCCTCAAGAAGAATAGCCTCAACAATCCTCCCTTTGCTATGATCCTCCTCTAGATCAGTTTCCTCCTTTTCAGCCTTATCTACAATCAGCAGGTCTCCAAAAGTGTTCCAGCTCCACTATTTAAGGGCTTTGGCCACCTTCTTTTGACTAATCCGCAGGTTGATGAAGGGGTCAAAATGAAAGTCATTCTTCCAATGTTCTTTAATAATATTCAAGAAGTTTAAATGTTGAGACCACACATTCAGATATCTGAAAGAGCTTTTCTAGCTAGTCACCTTATTCCCTATAGTGATCAGTAGAGGCCTGTGGTCTGAGCCAGCAAGGCTTAAGTGAGTAATGGATGTCTGCAAAAACTTTTGGATCCAATTATCATTGGCAAATACTCTATCCAACCTTTCCCACATTTCCTTCCTTCTTCAAGTAAAGGTAGGACCACTAAATCCCAGGTCAAATAACCCAATTTTTTGGATATTATCATTAAAGAATGATATAGTGGTGGGGTTGGGAGGTCTGCCTCCCTTCCCTCTCAGCAGGAGATTAAATGCAATTGAAGTCTGCTCCCACCAACCAAGCCTTATCAATTGAACCTTGGATGAGCTGTAGGGTTTCCCACAGATAAATTTTTGCAACTTTAGAGCTACCTGTATAGACAAAAGAAGCAAAAAACTTCATGTCCATAAAGCTGAGATTCATATGTAAGATTTGGGTATGATTAAGTAAGATAAAGCACTTCATTTCTTTCCTACAAAAAAAATAACCCCAAATTTTGTTGTTGATATTACTGAACAGATTGAAGTCAGGGAAGACTTTTGCAATTTTCAAAGTGTTGAGATGAACCATAGGTTCCAAAATGGCTATGCACTAAAATTTATGTTTTCTATTTAGATATTTGAGTCTTTTTAAGGATAAGGGGTGAGAAACCCCCTTATGTTCTAGCACAACATATTGATCATGGGGAGGGGGGAGAAGAATAAGGTTGGGACCTGGACCTAGTCCTCCCTCTTGTTTTGTTAGAGTCTACTTTTATCTGATTGATATGAACCTCCAAACTCTGAAGCTCCTTTCCTTTTCCAAGGTCTTGTCCTTTTGATTTATAGTTCTTTTTCTTCTTAGTTTTTTGAATTTACCAGTCTGACTCCAGCTCTTTGTTCATTGCTTCTACCACATTCTGGCTGGGGGAATCCACCACTAAACCCACCACTTGGTTCTTTACATTTCTGGGAGATAGGGAAGCAAGCATCACCTCCCCCACTGTCCCAACCTCTGATTGGATCTCAAATTTTTTTATCCTTTATAGATATCTGACCAGCAACATTGTTAACATTTCCAACTGTCCCTGCCACACAATAGAGATCCTTTTGGATGAGAGACTCATCTATCCCTGCAACAGTACAAGTCTTCTTGTGCACTTCTTTACTTCCAACTTCCTGAAGATTGATTTTGGCATCAGCCAACTCCTGCTGAGGTTGTTGGTTAACCCTTCTATTGGGGGGTTTCAACCTATAACATCTTTCCCTAGAATGTCCAAACATTTTACAATGTTGGCAATAATGTGGTCTTTTCTCCATGATACTTCTTACCAAAACCCTCTCTGAGTGTCCCCAATCTAGATTTTCTTGACATCAGGAAGAGTAACATCCCTTTCCACTAAAATTCTTGCACTGGCTGGTCTGGCCTTATTAAAAGTAGCAGCATGAACCTTCAGAGTACCCAAGGTGCAACCAATAATGAACAAGGCATTCAATTTAAATAAGTGCAAAGGCAGTTTAGGTAGCTTAAACCATATAGGCACTGTGGGAGGTTCTTGTGATGGGTCATAATCAGGTGACTATTTTAAAATTTTTATTTCTGTTCCAGCTATGATGATGGATTGTTTGGTAAATATTCTGGCATAGTCCTCTTCCTTAGTCAGTTGGATTAGGAGATACCTGCCATCCAACAGCCTAGCTTCCACTCTGAAAATTTCAAAAAGTCAAAATATTTCCTTAAAAGTTCCATCTTTGGGTCGCTCAAGCTGAATTTAACAATTAGAGTAAATTGAACCTCCAAGTTTAAATCAGCAATCTCTTTTTTAGAGAAAATAGCACTTGGTTCCCCATCTTTAGATCCCACTCGATGAATGCAAGAGGCAGAACCTATCCCAGCAGTAGTGTTATGAAACTAATGAGGGAAGACTAGTAAATCAGGATCCAACAAAGGTGAGGAGGGATTTCCTACCACCCCAGCATAGGTGGCTTTAGTCCATTGCAAATTAGTTTCCTTATCAATAGGGGTGGTCATGGTTCACCAGACCAGCACCCCCAATGCAGAGAAAGGAAAATAAGAAGGGAAACTAGGAAGATGGCAGGTTCCTAGCCCAACCACAGAAAGAATAAAATGATACAGTAGAGATAGACCCCAAGCCAAACACAAACACCAGCTAAGAGGAAGTAAGGAGGCTAGTAGCTTCAGCTAACCAATGAAACAGTAATTACTTCACTAAAGCAGCAGAAAACCTCAGCTTCTCCCAACAAGGCCATAGGAAACAGTGTTGAAGGTTCAAACCAAGCCAAAGTAACCCCTTCAAGAGAAAGCCAACTCTTATAGCAAGCTTCATAGCAACACCAGGCAACTCCATTACAGTCGAAACCCTAGCAAAGCACTGCTAGGTCCTATATATATATATATATATATATATATATATATATATTGTGGAGGTTCTCTCAAGGAGCCAATTTGCTAAGGTCAGCGATACGGGGTTTTTTCTTCAAAAGTTTCATGATGCTTTGTTTACGGGCTGTGATTACAATTTTATTTAGAAAACAGGAAATAAAAATTGTAAATTTGCTATGTTCATTTCTGATGATGAATCCAATATTCTTACGTCTTCGGCTAGACATGTTCTTGTTAGAAATTTTTTATTTGGGCATCCTAAGTTTCAGTTGAATCATAGGGATTTTGATGATATGAAACTAGCGGGGTTTTAGAAAATAGGTTTGTTAGATGGGCATAATATCCTTATTTAGTTGGCTAACGATGAGGGTTATACATGGTTGTTTTCTAGGAGAGTCATTAAAATTGTTAGTGTCCCCATAAAAATCTTGAAGTTGACTAAAGATTTCGATCCTAAGGAGGAACCTCCTACGATCCCAATATGGGTGCATTTCCAAGGCTTAAAGTTTCACTTATTCAGTCACGAGAGCTTATTCTCCCTTGTTGCGGCATACAAAAAACCTTTGAAAATGGATGGTACCGCATATCTGTTAAACACACACTCGGAGGCTCGTGTTTGGTTGAACGTGATATTACTCAATCTTTTTATGATGAGATATGGATTGAGACTGAATTTAAAGGGTACTGGCAAAAGGTGGTTTCAGAAAATCATTCTCCTTACTGTTCACATTGTCAAATGTTTGGTCATATTCCTACGCAGTGCTATAGATTACACACACGGTTAAAAAAGAACATGTCTCCTCAATTCACTAAAGTTATGCAACCTGTTGGGATTACGGGGCCTACAGTTGAAATTATACGGGCCAATCAGCTTTCCCTTCAACAGCCTTCTATTGTTTTTATTGTGACTATGTCTCCTATTAATGATGTTGAGAACAAAGATACTTTTCCTGTTGAAAATTTGGAGAATGTGTCTAATCTCCCTTCTGTTATGCTCCAAAATGTGGCTTCTTCTTCTATTATTCATGTTAGCAACGATGATTTGAAAAACTCTCCTATCCTGGTTGAAAATGTTGAAAAGATTGATAATGAGATAGATAACAACTCTGAAGTTCATGTTTAAAATTATGAAAGCTTTGGAAAAGTTGTTGAAATGAATACTAATATTCTTCATGTTGATGTGGGGTCGATGCCTTTAGACCCTCCTACTGACATTACTCCTCATAGCTTTACCTCTTATTCTCTTAAAGAAGAGGGCAATGACCATTTGGAATTTGGCTCTATTCATTGTCAAAAAAATAATTTGATTCAGGTTGATCCTTATGCTATTAAGAATGTCTTAAAGGAGGAATGGATGGTTCAAAAGCTTAGTAAGAAAAAAGGTAAACAGAATAATGAGCTTATACATCTTGATAAAGATAGTATCATTTTTTATGGTAGGTCTCTCTCTGATGGTGATCTGGTCGGTACGTCTTCTAGAAATTCTAGAAGGGGTCGAGCAAGACACAATGTTTAACATAATGTGTTGGAATATTAGGGGAGTTGGGGACCCTTCCTCCCTTAATAGAGTAAAGCACTCATGTGGGGTCCATAATATTATTATTTTTATTTTTCTTGAGCCTCTCGTCTCTACTAATAAAGATCATATTCGTAGGATTTTTAAACATTATACTTCCTTTAATAATAAAACAACAAAATTTGGGTTTTTTGGAAGCATAATATTGATCCCACGATTTTTGAGGACAATGAGAAATTTGTTTTGCTTGAATTTAAGCATAACATCTATTCTGCTTGGGCCACTTTTGTTTATGCCAGCTCTCTTCTCCAGGATAAATACTATCTGTGGCAAAAACTTTCTATGATGGGGGACACTATTACTTATAACTGGCTAGTGGCGGAAGATTTTAATATGATTATGAAGCATTTTGAAAGAAGAGCAGGGGGAACATGCAACTCTTCACTTATCAATCATTTTTGTGTTATAATTAATGAGGTTGGGTTAATTGATCTATGTTTTACTGGTCCTCCCTTTACTTTGAGGCAAGGATCTCTTGCTTAGAGGCTTGATTGTTTCTTTGGCAATCAATATTTCTTTAATCACTTTTGTGTCACTAAAGTTAACCATTTAAATCATGCTGCCTCTGATCATAATCCCATCTTATTATCACTTGCATTCACTATTAAGCCTTCCACCTATCATTTTAAATTCTTCAACATCTCGACAACTCATGAGACTTTTTTAAATAATTTGCAACAAGTTTGGAATGTTGATCGTGCTGATAATCCTTGGTTCAACATGTGGCAGCTACATAAAAAGGTTGTTGCGCATTTACGCAAGTAGAATTTAAATATTTTTGGTAATTTTCACAAGAAGGTTAAGGAGGCTCAAGCTCAAGTTGACAAGCTTGAGGAACCCGTTATTTGTCTGCTCAACATGTTGATGATTTAGCTACTGCCCACTCTAAACTTTTGAAAGCTATTTCCTTGGATGAAAGTTTTCTTCAACAGAAAGCTAATGATATCAACTTTTCATCTCTGAACCGTAATACAAAATCCTTTCATGCCTCCATTAAGCATAAGAAGAACATTAATACCATCCTTAAGGTTCGTTTCCCTTTTGGGTCTTTTTATACTCAGGAAAAGGATATTGGTCAAAGTGCTGTTAATTATTTCACTGACCACTTTATGACCACTTCTTAGGTTTCTCCAGTTAATACTACTCTTTTTGAAGATGAGCGGGAGCATGTGTCCTCCTTCTCCCTTCGTGAGGTCCCCATTGAGTTTGATATTTTATTTTCTTTGAAGGACATTAACACCAACAAAGCTCTGGTTCCTGATGGCCTTACTTCTTCTTTTTATGTTTCTTGTTGGGATCTTATCAAGAAGGAAGACACCCTCGCTGTCCAAAGTTTTTTTTTGGGGGGAAGATCTTGGGAAGTATTTCATATCTTCCATGATTGTGCTCATCGCTGAGGGTAATGATAAGTCCAGTTGGGATAAATTTTGTCCTATTTCCCTCACCTCTGTCATTTCTAAACTTTTAAGTAAATGGATGCTTTCTAGTCTTCAGCCTATGTGACTTAAGATCATCTCACCTCATCAATCTGCTTTTGTTAAGGGTAAATAAATCACTGATAACATTTTACTTGCTAAAGAGCTTATTGAAGATCTTGATAAAAAATGTCGGGATGGTAATATGATCTTAAAGCTTGACATTAAAAAGGCCTTTGACACTATTGGTTGGAACTTTATCATTAACATTTTTAATTCTCATGGGTTTCACTATAATTTCATCTCCTTAATTCAACGGTCGCTTCAAAATAATCACTAGAATGTGATGGTGAATAACAATTCTTACAGTTTCTTCTCTGCACGGAGAGGCATCAATCAAAGGGGATCCCTTATCTCCTACCATTTTCATCATAACTTTTGATTACTTCTCTTGTAGATTCAATAATATGTAGCTTAACAAGATGTATACTCACTACAGTCATAAGTTCAAGGTTTTTGTTACTCATATCGCTTATGCAGATGATTCTATCCTCTTCTCTAATGCTAGTAAATCTACCATCAAGGTGTTAATGAGGCTCTTGAAGAATTTCAACAAGCTTCTGGGTTTCGGTATAATAAAGAAAAATGTAATTTTTTCTTTCAGAAGAATGTTAAAAGCTCTATTGGCTCTTGGGCTATCTCTTTTTTTGGTTTTCACTCCGCCTCCCTTCCCATTAAATATCTTGGGGTCAACCTTTTGAGGAGGCATCGTAGGCCATTTAAATGAGGTGGTCGAAAGGATAAAAAACAAAATTAAGGATTGGAGAAATATATTTCTTTCTAATAGGAATCACCTCACCTTGCTTAAAAGTATTTTATTTAGTATTCCTTTGTACGCCTTGCAACTTCTTAATCTCAAGAAGAGGACTCAACCTTCTCATGAGAGACTTTTGAATCAGTTTCATTAGTCAGGTGATTACTTCTTTTCATAAAGTTTGCAAGCCTACATCTGCTGGAGGGTTAGGGCTCAAAAGTATTACTCAAATCTCTAGCATTAATATGTGCAAGCTTTGGTTTAAATTTAGCTCCAATGATTCCTTATGGGCTAAATTCCTCTATCATAAATATTGCTCTTACCATCATCTGTCTGTTGTTCAATGGATGTATGGTGATTCTAGAATTTGGAAAGCCATTCTTAAAATTAGAAGGTTGGCCCGTAATTTTATTTTTTGAGAACATTGGCGAGGGCAAGATTTTGGTTTAGCATGATCAATGGGGGCTTCGTGACAATATCATGTTGCGGTAAGCTACCCCACCTGAGTTAACTATTTCAGATCTTTACCTTCACGGTAATTGGGATGTCAATAAACTTAATTTTCTTTTTGCGGCTCATCAGACAGCTAAAATTGCTAAACTTCCTATAAAGAATACAATGAAAGACACTCCGCTATGGAAATCTATTGTTGGTTTTTCCCCCACAAAAATGTCTTATACTAATATCTATCCTTATAGTGCTTGGAGGGGGAGTAAGTCTATTTTGCACAAGCTTATTTCTCCTTCTATTTCTTTTTTCTTATGGAGATTTTTACTTAATTTTCTTCCTTTGGATGATATTTTGAAGCTTAAAGGTTTGACAATGGTGTCTCAATGTTATTTATGTAAAAAAGACTCTGAAACAGTTGCATATCTATTTTTCCTTTGTCCTTTTGCTGCTGATATTTATAATATGTTGGGAACGATTTCAATATAAAATGAATTTTTTCTTCTTCTATTGAGGATTATCTCCAAATTTGGAAAATTACTATTTATATGGATAAAAATTTGCATTGGTTTCCACTGGTTTTTCTTTGGTTCATATGGGTGGCGAGGAATGAAGCTAAATATAGAAACAATTTGATTGCACCTTATATTATTGTCAAAAACATTTTGGCTCATTTCAAAAGGGACTGTCGTTCCTTATCTTCACTGAGGGATATTACTCAGTCTAAAGTGGGTAGGATGGCCATTTACAGATGGCGACCCCCTCCTATAGACTGGGTTAAATTTAATATGGATGGCAGTTGGATCTCCAGCGTGGCTGGCGTGGGTGGGATAATTCGGAATCATTTTGGGCAGTGTCTTTATTATTTTGCTTCTCCAATTTGTGCCGCCTCTCCTTTGGAGGCTGAAAGTTGGGCTTCTCTTTTAGCTATTTAGGTTAGAGCTCTTCTTAAATTTACTAAAATTATTTTTGAGATGGATTCACAATTGCTTATGGATGAGTTCTACAATATCGCTATGCCTCGATGGGATTTGCTTACTAATATGAATGGAATTCAAGATTATATTCATAGATACAGTTTAGTTTTTCATTTATCTTTTGTTTATAGAGATAGGAACTCTCTTGCTAATTGGTTAGCTCGTTTGGCCAGGAATTCTATTAATGTTATTTGTGGCACTTTACCCATGTCGCATCTTCATGCCCTTCTGAATGGTGATCTACTAGATTCTACTTACCTTAAATGTTAATGCCTAGCTTCATAATTGGTTTTTTGTTATGGGAAGGATTAGTGTTTTATCATTCTACGACGTTATCCTTTCAATATTACCTTCGGTGCTGGACAGTCTAAAGATGCATTCAATAATTTTCATTTACCTCACCATCTCATTGTTTGGTTTTGGCTATTTTTTCTAGATGCAAAATTGGTTAAGGTTTTCTGGATATGGATTAGTTTTTCCTTGGGGAATGTTTTCTTTGTTTTACATTTATACCACCATTTCTATATTTATTTATTGGATTAGCTATTTTGATATGGATATGGGCTATGTTGGTGTTAGCTATTCTTTTTTCATCGTTATGGCGTGGAATTGGATAAGGTATTTTGGACTTCTGTGGAATGCATTACATTTATATCACCTTCCCTTTATGTGGTTTTGGCTATGTTTTTGGATTCACAATTTGATAAGACTATTTGGTAATGGTGTGCTTTAGCTCCTCCTGGGGGTTGTCTTCTTTGTTTTGTAGTTATACCACCATCTTTATTTTTAGTCATCTAGCTATGTTTCTGGATTAGCTCTTATGAGTGGATTAGAATTTTTTCCTTTGGAATTTTTTGGTTTGTTCCACTACAGCTACTGGAACCATTGTCTCAAGGCTAACTATTATCTATGTTTTTAAGATTTTTAGGCTCGACCTCCTACTGATTTTTGTTATTTTGTTGATGTTGTCGAGGCAATTTGCGAGGACTTTTTGGATACAGGTCGTCATTCTGAGGCGTTTATTGCAACGACTTCCAGATGGTGTAACTTTTTCTTTTGCACAAGAAAGGAGCTGCTCGAAAGTTATCTATTTTGGGTCACCTGTTTTTTGGTTTTGATGTACCTTTCATTTTTTCTTATTTTTTTGCGATGCGTTGTAATGTTGATTATGGAACCCCTGGTATTATAAAGTATATTGGTTTTTTAGCTGGGGATCCTCCATCCTTCCTTTATTTTGTCACCTTTTTATGTTTTAACACGTAATGAGCCACGAGTTATTATATATTCATATATATATATATATATATATATATAATTNNNTATATATATATATATATATATATATAATTTTAGAAAAATATAAAATCAAACTGATCTCATATCTTTCATAGTTTAAACGAAAGACCAGTACACCTCAAGCTATGTATTTATCCTAAAAGATAAACACAAGACTTGAGGGTGATGATCGATCAAACAGACTGAGGAATATATGACATCCTTTTTGTCTATGAAAGAATTTTATTATAAGCCGACAAGTTCCTTTATTTAAAATGAATAATTAAATATGGTTTATATTATGTTTGGCTCGAAAGAGCTTCCTATAAGGGCAAGCCCTTATAGTTAATTACATCTTAGATTACCGAAGTGACCTAAGAAAACCCTCGATAAAAATCAGAGGATATTTTCTTCAAGGAATTTCAAAGGATAGGACTTTTCAAAGAGATCAAACAAAGAGGTATGAAAGGGGAATCACTTAAATTTGGAACATATTATGGAATCAAATGGAAGAAGAAATAGGCGATGTCATAGATCCTGAGGAGAACCTCGGTGACTTCCCTAGCTATCCTATAGTTTGGCTTTAATTTAGAGGAGAAATATTTAAATGTTTCGTCTTGCTAGTTTTATTAATTAGGGCTTACATTTATGTAAAATGATAACACAAATAAACTGGAAGATGTGAGGATTTAGGTCGTAACAAATGACAACCTCGTAATCCTAAAGCGAGTTAGGGCTTATATTGTATAGCAGAACCATACAAAGTCCTAAAGATAAGTTGAGGATTTATGTTGCATAAGTAACCAAAGGAAAATATGTTGAGATTTTCATACCTATTTTATACTGTTTTTAATGATATTGCACTCTTAAAAAAGGTATTTTTGATGTTTTATTGCAGGAATGATGAATTAGGGTCATTGGAGCAAAAAGATTGAAAGGTATTTTTGATGTTTTGTTTCGAGAATGATGAATTAGGGTCATTGGAACAAAAAGATGCAAAAAGAAACGAATTTGGAGCGAAAAGCGCCAAAATGTGGAGATTTGAGCTAGGGCACCGTCGACGCCCTTGAGCCCGCCAACGACAAGTTTTTCCCGAGGCTAGAGGATAAAATTCTTCAGTAGTCCGTCGATGGCGCCCTCGAGGCCGCCGATGGCGAGATCAACGGTTATGCCTACTCAAGCTTTGTATAAGGCTAAATTTTGAAGGGATGCTTAGGCAGCTCTTGGGAAAGCTCACCCAAAACTTTAAAAGAAGATTTTGGCCGAAAATTGAGAAGATTCTAGAGGTCCTAGAGGCTAGAGAGGTTCCATTAGTGTATAGAATTTCCAATAGAGTGTAATAATTATGAGATATTCTTCAAGAGATTGTAAGAGTGGAGGGAAAGTGAGAGATTTCTTCCTCCTTGCTACTGCGTAGAGGAATTTTGTGTGCTGTAAAGAAAGGAAGAGATTCAGAGGAACTTTGAGGAGTGTTCTTAGGGAGAAATTAGAGATAAGTTATTTACTTATTGTAGTTTGTATGACTTTGATTTTATATATGAATTCCGAGTTTTATTGTGTTTTCTCCATGAGATATGAGTAGTTTTCTCTGTCTTTCTCCTTGACTTGAGATTTGTGAAATTGTGATTTGAATTGGTGAGGCCATGAAAATGTTTTAAGAAATTGTGATGATCTTTTTACTTCAATCTTAATTTACTTTCAATCTCGACAATTGATTTGTTAAAATATGTTGAGTTTTAGAACTAAAGTGAAGATTACATCCAAGATTCAGGGAGGTCAAAGCCCTTGGAAGTTGAGTGCAAATAAATAGGGAAATAATATTATCGGGCGTAGAATTGGAGATTTTAGAGTGACTGACCAAAATCCCCAATTTGGTCCTATCATTTGGGTGTTGAAGTGTAGATGTTAACGCTCAGATGAGGGGAACGTGGGAGCTCCAAATTGAGAGCCGGTATCCTCCCAGCCTAGCCACAGATTCAGTAAACAAGCGTAGGATTATTCAATGTTTTTTATGCCTGGACCAAAGGGTAAAGAATAGGTATGCTCCTATTTGGCACAATATAAATTTAACTAATTCACTTTATCCATTCACTATAATTTATTGACAAGGAGAATCCTGCTTTTATTAAAATTATTTATTTATTTCAATTGCCTATTAGTGATAGATAAGAAAATTGAACTTCGTTATTGTGATTAAAGTATTACTTTTCTAAAATCTTAGTTCCAAGTTCTAAACCACTCCCTGTGAGATCGATATCTAGGACTCCATTAAAGCCCTATATTACTTGAACGATACGTATACTTGCGTTGATAAGTGTGACTTTACAACTATTGAATAATTATTACGTCCATATTTATCTTGTATTTTTAAGCATATATAAAGTCACCGGTCAAGTTTTTGGCATCGTTGTCGGGGAGTGATTAGGTGAGTGAGTCAAATCACAATTAGAGTAACAGACAAATTAGGATTATTAGAAAATTTTTACTTGATTTGCAACTTAATTTTATATTTAGTTAATTATATTACTTAGTACTGATTTCAAATTATATGCATAAATTTGGACCTGAAAATCTTATACCTTATGATTCAGAATTAGAATGCACTGTTAGAAGGATTAGAAAATTAGGAAGAGAACTTAGAAATTCTGATACAGTGGAAAACAACTTGAACACTCAAGGAATAGAGAATGAACACTAACCTAGACCCCTAAGAGATTATGCAAATCCTACAGCTGATGAAATTTGCTTATCTATCCAAAATCCTGATGTAGCTGCTAATTCATTTGAGCTTAAACCTGCTATTCTCCAAATGGTACAAAACAATCAATTCGGAGGTACACCAAACGAAGATCCGAACTTACACCTTGCTAGTTTTTTAGAAGTGTGTGCTACTTTTAAATATGACAGAGTCTCAAACGATGTTGTGAGACATAGACTTTTTCCTTTTTCACTGAGAGATAAGGCTAAGATGTGGTTAAATTCGTTAGCACCGGGATCTATTAGAACTTGGAGAGAACATTCACAAAAATTTCTATCCAAATATATCCCTCCATCTAAAACTGCTAAACTTAGAAATGACATAACATTGTTCTGTCAGATTGATGGAGAGTCAATATACGAAGCTTGGGAGAGATTTAAAGATCTTCTTAGAAATTGCCCTCATCATTCATTACCAGACTGGTGCTGCTAAACTAAGAAATGACATAACATCGTTCTGTCAGATTGATGGAGAGTCAATATATGAACTGCTAAACTTAGAAATGACATAACATCATTCTGTCAAATTGATGGAGAGTCAATATATGAAGCTAGAGAGATTTAAAGTTCTTTATAGGAAGTTCCCTCATCATTTGTTACCAGATTGATTGATAATTCAAACTTTTTATAATGAATTAGTGGGATCTCTTAGATCGATTATAGTTGCTGTGGCTGGTGGTTCTTTAATGTCAAAACCTTTTGATGAGGCTTATTCATTAATAGAAGAGATGGCTACCAATAATCTTTAATGGCCCTCTGAGTGAGTAAATCCTAAAAGAGTAGCTAGTATCCATGATTCTGATGAAATATCAATCTTAGCTTTGCAGATTGCTGCTATATCAAAGAAATTAGATCATTATGGGATGAATTATTCTCCAACACCTCATATGATGGAAGAGAATTCATCTGGGCAATTTGTGGATGTTCAACCTTCATATGAGACCTTAAATGCTATTAATAGACCCAACAACTTATTTGAACTATTATAACCTAGGTTGGAAGAGTCATCCAAATTTTAATTGGAATAAAAATTTCGCTACAAATCAACAATGGGCAAACAACTCAGTGAACCCATTAGGAAATTCATCCAACCAAGAAAATGTTAACTATAGACGTTCTTATCTTCTAGGATTCAGCAGTAATACTCAAATTAAGGAGAAGAAGTTGTCTATGGAAGAGCTGATATTAAACATGGGTCCACAATTGTAGAAGCAAGGAAATCAATTACAAATTCAAGGAAATCAATTACAAAATCAAGGAACTGCTATTAAATTGCAGAATCAAGAAATCAATTGCAGATTTAAGGAAATCAATTACAAAATCAAGGAACTGCTATGACACTCAAATTAAGGAGAAGAAGTTGTCTATGGAAGAGCTGATATTAAACATGGGTCAACAAACAAAATTAAGGAAATCAATTACAAATTCAAGGAAATCAATTACAAAATCAAGGAACTGCTATTAACATTGAAAACCAATTGGGACATATCGCTACTGCGCTTAGTAACCGAACATTAGGAACTTTTTCTTAGAATCAAGGAAATCAATTACAAATTCAAGGAAATCAATTACAAAATCAAGGAGCTGCTATTAAGAATATTACAATTAGGGCATATCACTACTGTGCTTAGTAACCGAACATTAGGAACTTTTCCTAGTACTGTGTAATTAGGGCATATACTACTGCGCATAGTAACCAAACATTATGAACTTTTCCTATTACTGTGGAACCAATTCCTAAAGACCAAGGAAAAGAACAAATCAAAGCAATACAATTATGAAGTGTAAAAGAATTGGAAACAAGGGTGCAAAAAGAAACAAAAATTGAAAAAGAGAAAGTGGATACCAAAAAAGGAAAGGATCATGAATACCCAAATTTTGAATAGCCATTTACACCAATGAAAATTACTGTGGAGAAACCTCCACCACCGTTTCCTCAAAGATTGAAGCACAATAAAGAGAATAAACAATTTTCAAAATTTTTAGAAATTATTAAGAAGTTAACGGTGAATATTCCCTTCGTAGAAGCTTAAAAAAATAAATAATTCTCCAAGTTTTTAGAAATTCTTAAGAAGTTAACGGTAAATATTCCCTTCGTAGAAGCTCAATTTTCTAAATTTTTAGAAATTCTTAAGAAATTAACAGTAAATATTCTTATCGTAGAAGCTTTAGAGTAGAAGCTCAATTATGTGAAATTTATGAAAGATATTCTGAACAAGAAAAGGAAGTTTACAGATAATGAAACTATTGCACTTAGCGAATAGTGTAGTGCAATTATTCAGAAAAAGCTTCCTGAAAAATTAAAAGATTAGGTAGTTTCACTATACCGTGTGCTATCGCTGAAAAATTTTATGGAAGAGCTTTATGTGATTTGGGAGCCAGCATTAATCTTATGCCTGACTGTTTCACTATACTGTGTGCTATCGGTGAAAAATTTATGGAAGAGCTTTATGTGATTTGGGAGTCAGAATTAATCTTATGCCTCTATCTATTTTCAGAATATTAGGATTAGGATAAGTCTCACCTACTTCTGTAATTCTACAGTTAGCGGATCGTTCAGTTACATATCCTAAGGGAGTTATAGAAGATGTGTAAGTGAAAGCGGATAAATTTATCTTTCCTGTGGATTTCATTGTTTTAGATATGGAGCAAGATAAAGAAATACCTATCATTTTAGGGAGACCATTTTTAGCTACTAGAAAAGCTATGATAGATGTTCAAAAAGGAGAATTAACTATGAGAGTTAATGATCAATAAGTGGCTTTTAACATTGCAAAATCTGTGAACTACCCTGCCGTTGAAAGAGATAATGAATGTTTTCGCATGAAAATTATTGAACATCTACTAAACAAACATTTTAAAGAACATTTTGAAGATAAAAANGAAATTTGAATTTACTTAAAGCTGTTTAAATGCCTTTGAGTTATTAAAGGAAAAATTAATCACAGCCCCTATTATAGTTTCACCTAACGGGGAGAAACCATTTGAACTGATGTGTGATGCTAGTGATTATGTTATTGGAGCTGTTCTTGGACAAAGGTATGAAAAGATTATTAAAGTTATATACTACGCTAGTAAAACTCTTAATGATGCACAAATTAACTATATTGTTACTGAAAAAGAGTTACTAGCAATTGTGTATACTTTAGATAAATTCAGATCTTATTTAATTCGAGCTAAATGTATTGTACATACTGATCACTTTGCTATTAAAAATTTGATGCAAAAGAAGGATGCGAATCCAAGGTTGATTAGATGGATACTTTTGATGCAAGAATTTGATGTTGTGTTTATTGATAGAAAGGGAACTGGTAATCAAATTGCTGATCATTTGTCAAGATTAGAAAACCATGAATTATCTGNGGCCAAATCAAAGCACATTTGCATTAAATTGTTTCGATGGATTCCTCTGGGTTCCTGAGCTCCTAGCCACCTCCCCCTGGATGGCCGGCCAGCCTAGTGTCCAAAAAAGCCCAAAATCAAGAGCCACTTCCATGGCACCTCACCCAAATCAAACCTAGAGGCCAGCTCATCCAAATCAAACTATGGCACCACATTACACCTCCTAATTGACCGTGACAGCCACCATAACCCCATTTTTATAAAAGGCCACCTCCATGGTTGTTAAACTAAGTGCTGAAATTTCCTTAGAGAGGCCTCTCCAAACTTCACACAGAGTTTCCTTAAGATCCCCTCAGTGCATTCCAGCCATTTTCCCTCACTCATTCCTATTACCGGAGTTCAATTTTGAGCTTGAAACCTTACCGAAAACCAGGACAGAACTCAATACACCTCCACAGTCCACCAAACTTCAAATGTTTGTGCCCACACCTTCACAACAGTGAAACAAGCTAAAGCCCCATTAAATCCCCCTTGAACAAAGCCTCTATCATAGCTCTAGTTCAACACCTAAAATCGAGCTTGATCGAATTCATACCTAGGCCTTACACCAAGATCAGGGACTCAATCCCTAGCCTCCTTGGACCCTGACGAAACGTGTCGAGCGCCTCTGATTGAAGCCTTCCTTCTTAGAGCAAAGGTATTAAACTTCTCCTCCTCTCGAGCTTATTTTGATTCTCCATTTACTTAAGCTTGATTTCATGGCGCCTTAACCGTATGGATGTGTTTGTCTCACTTAGATGAGTCCATAGGATCAAACCCGAAGTGATTTGGTTGAGTCTAGGCTGAGATCTTAAGGTTTTAGTTTGGACGGGCACAGGATCATTCTATTGGGGACGATGATGGGGAGCCGTTCGATCAAGCGTGTATCAAATGGACGGGGGAGGTGGACAGCGCTTCGGGACATAAACCGCGGGCCAAGTCAGCAGCTACGTGGACGGCGGCGTCCCACCAGAGCGCGCCACGCATGCCTTCGGAGCTGCCTAGGATCTAGTCAGCACGCGCTGTTTAAATAGATAATCAGGGCTTTTTCCTATTTATTTAAATACCCTAAACTTAGAAAATCCATAACTTTGTGTAGAAAAATCACAAAAATAAAATAAAAATACTCTCTTGCTGCTTTTTCTATTTATTTAAATACCCTTAACTTAGAAAATTCATAACTTTGTGTAGAAAAATCACAAAAATAAATAAAAATTCCCACTTGCTTCGTGAACAAAGGAAAATAATGTGGAATAAATTTCAAGTCCATTTAGTGCATATTTTATTTTTAATTAATTAAATGTTATTTTGAATCATTTGACTCTCCATGCATAATGGCACATCATCTTGGCTTAGAATTTTGACATTTTGTAGCCTCTATCAAGGGAAGTATTCTCTGATTTTTTCAAAGTTAGAGGAGGTTCCTATACATAGACCCATACTTTTCAAGTTATTTCACATTATTTGTTTAAAATAATCATGAAAATTAGCATATTGATTATAAAATCCTAAGAAAATTTTGGAAGATCCACCATGACTAGAGAAACCTTTGGAAATAAGAAAATCCTAAAAAAATTTTGGAAGGTCCACCATGACTAGAGAAACCTTTGGAAATAATTTCAGTGAACTTAAATTTTGCAAACACTAAATCACTAAGATAATTAATTTTGGAAAATATAAACATTGTCTTTAAATTTTACAAACACTAAATCACTAAGATAATTAATTTTGGAAAATTTAAACATTTATCTTAAATTTTACAAACACTAAATCACTAAGATTATTAATTTTGGAAAATATAAACATTTAAAAATCAATTTTGGAAAATTTAAATATTTAAATGACTTAATTTTTTATCCCCACTGTGATTTATGATCTAGAGAACTCATCATAAAAATTTCAAAATATTTTGAGTTCATTTGACAACTTAAGTTGATTTTTAAAGATAAATACCACTTTTAACACTTAAATGATTTTTTAAAAATCAAAATATAACTCAAAAAATTATGAAACTTAGTTTTTTGAGCTCTTTGTGTTCAAGGATATTTTATAAAAATAAAATGATAATTAAAATAAAAACTTGATTTTTGGCCTATTCTAAATATTTAAATAATTAAAAATTCATTAAAATCACAAAAATAATAAAACTCATGGAAAATTTCAAAATTTCTTCCTAATTACTTAGAAACAATTAGAATATTTTTCCTGATTTTATAAATAAAGATTTTGAATTTCAAAGCTTAAAAATAATTTTTTAAAAGCTAAAAATGAATTTTCACTAGAATTATTCCAATAAATAAAGGAAAAATAAAAAAAATAATAAAATTTACTCCTCTATGTTCTCTGACCTTAGATAGATCTTTCAAAAAATAGAAAAATTAATTTTCACCTCTCAAAATACTTTATTATTATTAAATAACCCAGAAATTAAAATAATTTGAATAAATAACAGAAGAATTCAAAAAATTATGAAATTTGACCTAAAGGCTTTCCTAGTCTAGGTCTACCTCTAGTAAAAATTTCAAGGTATTATAATTTACCTTGGTCAAGTTAGGAATTTTCTTTCAAAAATCTTATTTTTGCATTAAAATAATTATATAAATTACATTAAATTTTGAAAAATTACATTTTCTCCTCTGATGTCTCAATTGACCCATGAATGAGGTACGATAAAAATTTCAAAGTTGTTTGAATTGAATTTGATAAATTATGAAGTATTAGAGCCATAGGGGCAAATGAGTAATTTTGGAAATCTTGCCTTAATTTACATTTAGGCCTAATTCAAAGAGGGGAACGGGTAACTCTGATCTTAATCAATTTATTTGATTCTTGAAGTACAAGGGATTTAATTGGTAGAAACCAATTTCACTTTCTTAATTAAGATTAATAAATTTCTAAATTATTAAATTGCACTTTCTTAATTAAGATTAATAAATTTCTAATTTATTAAAATTTGGAAGTTTATTAAAATTTAGATCCTGGACTTAGGGGTATAACTTTTGAAGTCAATAACTAATCAATTTAATACCTCTATCTTGATTTTTAAATAAAATCTAAATTATGAATCATGACCACTTAAAGCTTAACCCTTTTCAAAATTAATTAAGACCCTCACTTAGGTCTTAAGGGCTTAGTGGTGACTTAGGCTAAATCAAAAATTGATTAAACAAGGATTAGAGAAATGAACATAATTAAATAAAACATCCTTAAAACACCACTAAGCCCAATTAGGATTAAAATTTGGCTCTAAGTGCTCAAATTACACTAACTTGCCCCTTTAAGGGTCTTCACCCACATAATTCTTAAATTGAATGACTGTGACAATTACCCTATTCTTAGGGATAATTGAGACATCAGGGTTCACTGAGTAATAAGGGTATGTGATAATTACCCTATTCTTAGAGATAATTGAGACATCAATGCTCACTGAGTAATAAGGATATTTACAGGATGAACCATTAAGAAACATAATAAGTTTAAATGGACTCGAGGCTTTTCACCAATTGGTGAGAGGGAGGCAAGGACCTGCTTCCCCCTCCTAACTTGTTGAATACCTCAGAGGCCTATTAAACTTAATATTCTTCGCTCAATGAAATCATCTTTAACTAAATTTTTAAGGACTACATAGGGTTATGAAAACTACCGAAATTTTACCTTTCATAAACTGCCTTAACATGCATTTTAAGTTTCAGGTGGTGGAACGATAAGACTCGCGAGGTACGCTTTTACAGTTTATAGTACCGTCTTTCTTCTACATTTTCCTTATATGTTTGATGCTTGCATTTACCTACATAAACTTGCATGTTAACCATAACCATAACCCAGAACCAAAACTAAAATCAACCAAGATAAAATTCACCGCCACAACATTCAAAATATAACAACCATAACCAGAACCAAAACTAAAATCAACCAAGATAAAATTCACCGCCACAACATTCAAAATATAAAACGAAACCAAAACTAAAATCAACCAAGATAAAATTCACCGCCACAACATTCAAAATATAAAACAACTAAAAATTTAATCACAAACATCACACAAAAACCACAACTTCAACTTAGAAAACCAAAACCAAAACCAAAACTAAAATCAACCAAGATAAAATTCACCGCCACAACATTCAGCCACATAACCAAAACCAAAATTAAAAATCAACCAAGATAAAATTCACCGCCACAACATTCAAAATTAAAACCAAAACCAAAACTAAAATCAACCAAGATAAAATTCACCGCCACAACATTCAAAATATCCCAAAACCAAAATTAAAAATCAACCAAGATAAAATTCACCGCCACAACATTCAAAATATACAACCATAACCAGAACCAAAACTAAAATCAACCAAGATAAAATTCACCGCCACAACATTCAAAATATAAAACGAAACCAAAACTAAAATCAACCAAGATAAAATTCACCGCCACAACATTCAAAATATAAAACAACTCAAGTTTAATCACAAACATCACTCAAAACCACAACTTCAACTAAATTAAGATGTCTCTATCGGATGATCGGGAATCCCTCAAAGGAAATAACCTACGGTTGCTAACGAAGCTTCCCACGGTTTAAATGAAATTATGGAACTCATTAAGTTGGGTTTAGTAAATTCATTTGGACTAAGTGAATCCAATAGAAAATAGTGATGTCGGAACGAGGGAACTGTAAGATCCTAACTAGTGTCATTCTAACCAACTTTAATATGCCCTCATAAAATTTAAAGAACTTCAGCCATAGGGCCACCTGATTTGATGTTATAACTTGACACACTAGATAACTCAAACTTGTGGCGGCAAGGAGCTTGGAGCTAGCATGGTGGGCAGCACGCTAGCTAGCTCCAAGGTTGCTAGCGTCTTCAACAGCAAAACCTGTCTTCCCCAGCTAAACCAATCTTCCTTCCTTAGACTTAAACAACCGGAAAACCTATCTTCCTCAGCTAAACCAATCTTCCTTCCTTAGACTTAAACAACAAAGCCATAGACTTTGAGGTTGCTTGCTTATGCAACGTAAATCCTCACCTTATTAAAGCCATAAGACTTCGAGGTTGCTTGCTTATGCAACGTAAATCCTCACCTTATCTTTAGGCTAAATACATAGGACTTCGAGGTTGCTTGCTTATGCAACGTAAATCCTCACCTTATCTTTAGGCTTTTGTGTAGCCCTGCTATACAATATAAGCCCTAACTCATCTTAGGATTCCGAGGTTATCATTTGTCACGACCTAAATCCTCACATCTTTCAGGCTATTTGGGACTTTGAGGTTGCTTGCTTATGCAACGTAAATCCTCACCTTATCTTTAGGCCTTTGTATCCTGCTATATAATATAAGCCCTAACTCGTCTTAGGATTCTGAAGTTGTCGTTTGTCACGACCTAGTGTTATACAATATAAGCCCTAACTCGTCTTAGGATTCCGAGGTTGTCGTTTGTAACGACCTAACCTCGAGGTTGCTTTCTTATGCAACGTAAATCCTCACCTTATCTTTAGGCCTTTGCATAGCCCTCACAATATAAGCCCTAACTCGTCTTAGGATTCCGAGGTTGTCGTTTGTCATGACCTAAATCCTTGCATCTTCCAAGCTATTTGTGTGATTATTTCACATGAATGTAATCCCTAACTAATAAAATTGGCAGGATGAAACACCCAAATATTTCTCCTCAAAGTTGAAGCCAAACATTAGGATAGCTTGGGAAGTCATTGAGGTTCTCCTCTGGATTCATGACATCCTCTAATTCTTCTTCCTTTGGATTCCACAACAAAATGTTCCAAATTTGAACCAATTCCCTTTCACACCTCTATGCCCGATTTCGTTAAAGAGTCATACCCTTTGAAAGTCCTTGAAGATAATTTTTCTTGATTTCTTTCGAGAGTCTTCTTAAGTGACTTTGGTCATTTAAGATGTAATTAACTATAGGGGCTTGCCCTCGAGTCTTCTTAAGTGACTTTGGTCATTTAGGATGTAATTAACTATAGGGGCTTTCCCTTATATTTCTTAGGTGACTTTGGTCATTTAAGATGTAATTAACTATATGGGCTTGCCCTTATAGGAAGCCGGTGACTTTGGTCATTTAAGATGTAATTAACTATAGGGGCTTGCCCTTATAGGAAGCATGTGCTTTGGTCATTTAAGATGTAATTAACTATAGGGGCTTGCCCTTATAGGAAGCATGTCCGAGGTGACTTTGGTAATTTAAGATGTAATTAACTATAGGGGCTTGCCCTTATAGGAAGCTTGTCCGAACCCAGACTTAATATAAACCCTATTTAATCCTTTATATTAAATAGGGGAACTCCATGTCCGAACCCAGCTTAATATAAACCCTATTTAATTCTTTATATTAAATAGGGGAACTTGCGGCAATATAAACGTTTCGCAGACCAAACTGACGTCATACTCTCCTTGGTTTATTTGATCGAGTCTTATCCTCAAGTCTTGTGTTTATCCTTCGGGATAGATACAGGATTNCTTATTTTTACTAAGAGTCTTCTTAGGTAACTTTGGTTATTTAAAATGTAATTAACTATAGGGGCTTGCCCTTATAGGAAGCATGTCTGAACCCAGCTTAATATAAATCTATTTAATCTTTTATATTAAATAGAGGAACTTGTCGGCAAATACAAAGGTTTTGCAGACCAAGGCTTTGGTCATTTAAGATGTAATTAACTATAGGGCTTGCCCTTATAGGAAGCATGTCCAAACCCAGCTTAATATAAACCCTATTTAATCCTTTAGGCTTGCCCTTATAAGAAGCATGTCCGAACCCAGCTTAATATAAACCCTATTTAATCCTTTATATTAACTAGGGTAACTTGCCGGCAAATATAAATGTTTCAAAAACCAAATGGATGTCATATATTCCTTAGTTTATTTGATCGAGCCTCATCCTCAAGTCTTGTGTTTATCCTTNATCAGTTTGATTTCATACTTCAAGGTCTTTCCGAAGCGGGCGGCGGGATTTTGATTCCGGTGACCGACAACTTCTTACATGAAACTCCCACAAACCAAACCAAAATAACGCCGATAGTCATATCTCAAAGTAAAGAGAAGGATAAAGAATACTACTGAGATTTATTGAGAAGGATACGACAAACACGAATTTCATATATAAAAATAAGTTTACAAAATAGAAAATAAAATGCACAACTTATCTCACAATACTTCCCACGCAAATCCTTAGAAGTTCTCAAGTCTTTTTTCTTTACAAGTACTCTCAATTCTCTCTTAGAAGTGTAAAAAAGAAAANTTGAAAAATGCGGGGTTAGTTTGATTTCATATTTTTCTAAAACTAAATATAAATGTAAATTAAAAACTTCCTTCCAAAGAGGGCGACGGGATTTCGATCTGGTGACCGACAGCTTCTTACGGGCAACTCCTCCAACACAAAATAACACCGACAGCTTCTTACGGGCAACTCCTCCAACACAAAATAGCGCCGACAGCTTCTGGCGACTCCGTTGGGGACANAGCCACCGACAACTTCTTACAGGCAACCCCACAAACAAACCATCCCTGAAATAATGCCGACAGGGCATATTGCTACTGCGCTTAGTAACCAAACATTAGGAACTTTTCCTAGTACTGTGGAGCAAATCCTAAAGATCAAGGAAAAGAACAAATCAAAGCGATACAACTACGAAGTAGAAAAGAATTGGAAACAAGAGTACAAAAAGAAACGGACACTGAAAAAAAAAAGTGGATTTAGAAACAGAAAAGGATCATGAATACCCAGATTTAGAATATCCACTTACACCAAGGAAAATTACTGTGGAAAAACCACCACCACCATTTCCTCAAAGATTGAAGCTACAAAAACAAAATAAACAATTTTCCAAGTCTTTAGAAATTCTTAAGAAATTAACGGTAAATATTCCCTTCGTAAAAGCTTTAGAGCAAAGCTCAATTATGTGAAATTTATGAAAGATATTCTAAACAAGAAAAGGAAGTTCAGGGATAATGAAACAGTTGCACTTAGCGGAGAGTGTAGTGCAATTATTCATAAAAAACTTCCAGAAAAATTATAAGATCCACGTAGTTTTACTATATCGTTTGCTATCAGTGAAAAATTTTATGGAAGAGTTTTATGTGATTTAGGAGCCAGCATTAATCTTATGCCTCTATCAATTTTCAAAAGACTAGGATTAGGAGAAGTCTCACTACCTATAACTCTTTAGTTAGCAGATCGTTCAATTACATATCCTAAGGGAGTTATAGAAGATGTATTAGTAAGAGTTGATAAATTAATCTTTTCTGTGGATTTTATTGTCTTAGATATGGAGGAAGATAAAGAAATACCTATCATTTGAGGGAGACCATTTTTAGCTACAAGAAAAGCTATGGTAGATGTTCAAAAAGGAGAACTAACTATGAGAGTTAACGATCAAGAAGTAACTTTTAACATTGCAAAATCTATGAAATACCCTGCTGTTGAAAGAGATAATGAATGTTTTCGCATGAAAATTAGTGAACATCTATTGAATGAACAATTTAAAGAACATTTTTAAGAAAAAGAACAATTTGAAGATAATGATAAAGTTATTTTGGATGAAATAGAAAATGAATAATTAGATTATGTTCAGGAAAGATTTGAGATGCTGGATATTACAGAAAATGCTGATAAAAATCTAGTTTCGTTAATTATAAAATCACCTGAACTTGAGTTGAAAATATTGTCTAACCACTTGAAGCATGTATTTTTAGGAGAATCATCTGCATTACTTGTTATTATATCTTCGGAATTAAATGATTTGCAAGAGCAAAAACTGTTAGATACATTAAAAAGATATAAAAAAGTTTTTGGTTGGACCTTAGCTGATATTAAGGGAATCAGTCCTTCGATCTGTATGCACAGAATTATACTAGATGAATAATATAAACCAAGAGTTGATCCACAAATGAGATTAAACCCAATGATGAAATAAGTTATTAGGAAAGAAATTTTGAAATGATTAGATACTAAAATTATACATCCTATTTCAGATAGTACATGGGTAAGTCCAATTCATTGTGTTCCTAAGAAAGGAGTGACTGTTGAAACAAAAGAAAATGATGAATTAATACCTATTAGATAAGTTACTGAGTGGCGTATTTGCATTGATTATAGAAAATTAAACACTGCCATTAGGAAAGATCACTTCCCTTTATCATTTTTAGAACAAATAGTAGATAAACTTGCTGGGCACAAATATTTTTGTTTTTTAGATGGATATACCAGTTATCATCAAATTCTTATTGCTCCTGAGGATCAAGAAAAGACAAGCTTTACTAGTCCTTTTGGAACTTTTGCTTTTTGAAGAATACCTTTTGGACTACGTAATGCACCTGCAACATTCTAGAGATGTATGATGTCTATATTTAGTAAGTTAATTGATGATGGATTTGAAGTATTTATGGATGATTTCTCTCTATTTGGAACATCATTTGATGCATGCTTAAATTATCTTGAAAAAGTTTTGGAGTTATGCGAAAGAACTAATTTAGTTCTGAATTAGGAGAAATGTCAATTATGGTTGCAGGAGGAATTGTATCCGGGCATAAAATTTTGGAAAATGGTATGAAAGCAGACCCTGCAAAAATTCAAGTTATATCTAAACTAACACCTCCTACTAATGTAAGAGAAGTTAGGAGTTCTCTTGGACATGTTGGTTTTTACGGGCGTTTTATTAAAGATTTTTCAAAAGTTACCAAACCTCTATGCCAACTTTTAGAAAAGGACAAGAAATTTGAATTTACTTAAAACTATTTAAATGCCTTTGAGTTATTAAAGAAAAAATTAATCACAGCACCTATTATAGTTTCACCTAACTAGGAGAAACAGTTTGAACTGATGTGTGATGCTAGTGATTATGCTATTGGAGTTGTCCTTGGACAAATGTATAAAAAGATTTTTAAGGTTATATACTACGCTAGTAAAACTCTTAATGATGCAAAAATTAATTATATTGTTACTGAAAAAGAATTACTAGCCATTGAGTATGCTTTAGACAAATTTATATCTGATTTAATTGGAGCTAAATGTGTTGTGTACACTGATCACTCTGCTATTAAATATCTGATGCAAAAGAAGGATGTCAAACCAAGGTTAATTTGGTCACTCTGCTATTAAATATCTGATGCAAAAGAAGGATGCCAAACCAAGGTTAATTAGATGGAGCTTTTGATGCAAGAATTTGATCTTGTGGTTATTGGTAGAAAGGGAACTGATAATCAAATTGCTGATCATCTGTCGAGATTAGAAAATCATGAATTAGTTGACACCAACAATGAAATTACAGATAGTTTCCCTGATAAATAACTTTATAATATTAATGAGTGGAAAATACCATGGTACGCTGATATAGTTAATTATATTGTAAGTGATATATTACCACCTATGCTGACATTGCAATAGTAAAGAAAATTCATTCATGATGCGAAAGCATATTTTTGCGATGAACATTATTTATATAAACTATGTAAGGATCTTATTATGAGAAGATGAATACCTAATGAAGAAACTGAGCTAATCATTCAGAAATGTCATGATTCTGAATTTGGAGGACATTTTGAGTTTGATAAAACTATTTATAAAATTTTACAAGCTAGATTTTATTGGTCTACTATATTTAGAGATGTTTATAGATATATAAAAACTTGTGATCGACTTAATAAATTTTACAAGTTGGATTTTATTGGCCTACTATCTTTAGATATGTTTATAGATACATAAAAACTTGTGAAAAAGCTGGATTTTATTGGCCTACTATATTTAGAGATGTTTATAGATATATAAAGACTTGTGATAGATTTTATTGGCCTACTATCTTTAGAGATGTTCTGTTTATAAAATTTTACAAGCTGGATTCTATTGGTCTACTCTCTTTAGAGATGTTTACAGATACAAACATGATCGATGTCAACGTGTAGGCAATATATCTAGAAGAAATGAAATGCCTCTGAATTTCATGGCAAGCTGGATTTTATTGGCCTACTATATTTAGAGATGTTTATAGATATATAAAAACTTGTGAACGATGTCAACGAGTAGGTAATATATCTAGAAGAAATGAAATGCCTCTGAATTTCATATTAGAAGTTGAATTTTATTGGCCTACCATATTTAGAGATGTTTATAGATATATAAAAACTTGTGATCGATGTCAATAAGTGGGCAATATATCTAGAAGAAATGAAATGCCTCTGAATTTTATATTAGAAGTTAAGATCTTTGATGTTTGGGGATTAGATTTCTTGGGACCATTTATTACTTCATTTGGGAACTTATACATATTAGTTGCAGTAGACTACGTTTCAAAGTGGATTGAAGCACAAGCTTTACCTCATTGTGACGCTAAACTTTAAGATTTTTAATGAAAAATATTTTCACTAGATACGGAATGCCGAGAATGATTATCACTGACGGAGGATCNCCCATATGTATTTACTACCAGTTTTATTGTACGTCATATTCGAAAATAAGTTTTTCTTCAAACTTGGTCCAAAATCGAACGCTTAATCTTGCTTATGCTTATACTAATTTAATATTTTGTTAAAAACAGTCCAAGGGTTAAATCTTCATTGGATGTAGGTTCTCGTAGTACTAGTTAGCAGTGTAAATCAATGGAACATCAGCGAAGAGAGCTCCTGACCTTGTTTGTCCGTTTGAAATTAAATCCGTTTGAGATTCTTGTTCATGTTTGGTTCAATTTGTTTGAACTTAATTTGAATTGTTCGAATTGCTAATCTTATGTTTGAAATGAGCTAAGAAAAATTAAAAACATAATAGATCTAGCTATTTATTAAAAATTATAGAAGAAAAGCGGAGATCAATTTCAGATAATTTTGAATTAAAATTTCCATTTTATAGTGGTTTAATAAATTTAATATTTTTAATTNCTATATCTTCTTGCAGCCCCCTTTAGAAGAAGTCTTCGATATTTTGCGTAAAGGAAAATTTCACTTACCATTATCAGAAGATGAATTACATAAGATCCAACTTGATATTGAGGACCTTACTCTGAAATTCGATGAAGAATCTATGTTTAGGAGTGTTCCAAATATAATGAAGATTTTAATAAAGAATGATGATGATTGTGCTAAGGATTCGCCACTCCAGCTCTTCTCATGCCCTAGACTTCCCTCTCTTTTACCAAAGACTGCCTACCTCCAAAAAGAATTCAAAACTCCCTCCAAAATTCTATCCAAAAGTCAACACTTTTGAATTCAAAAGAAATGTCCATTGATACAAGAGACATATCCCTTCATAAAAGAACCTTCCAAAGTGTCTAGATGCATTGAGTCACTCTAAGAGATGCTTAGAACAAGTTTCCCTTTGAAAATTAGCATAAAATTCATCTTGAACCGCCTTAATCCACATAAAGTTGTCTCCGACGGATCTTGCGCCAGCTCACTATCAAATGATGCATCATGCACCAATCTAGCACGTCTTGCACCAATTTGCTGAAGATCGCATTGTTCTGGATTTTAGCGCATCTTGCATCAATCTGGCCCATCTTGCGCCAGTTCTGTGTATATTGGCGCATCTTGCGCTAGTTTCCCAAAAATTCACAGTTTTGACTATAAATTTCTTTTTGCTACTTGGTCTTCAAATACCTAAAATTGATTTATCTGCAACAAAAACATGAAATAAAGTGAAATATTACAAAAAATAAGCATGAAATGCACATTTAAAAAACATATTATTTCAGTGTATCACCTAACCAAAGAGCTAAGTTCTTGGAGACCACCCACATGAGTTTCCAAAAGAGCAAAGGGAAATGGGTTCAATCGGTGTAGTTTTATTGTTTTAGGACGTGGGGAATTATGATTTGCTTGAGTGTGTGAGAGACCAAACCCTAGCCACCAGAAGTCACCCTAATTTCAATAATCCTATGGGGGCTCATTCCTGAATCCTCACATGTTGGTTTGAAACTTTGAAGTGCTGGAGGTTCATGACCATTCATGTAGGGTTTCAAAGAGAGCTAGGAGGTGGTTTGAATTTCTATATAGGTGAGTTCCATCTTTAGTCTTCTAGGATAATAAAAAGAAAAGTTCTATGNCGTATTAAGGGATTACATGACTGCTTATAAAACTCCTATTGGAATGATTCCTTACAGACTAATTTTTGGAAAGACTTGTCACTTTCCATTAGAATTTGAGCATAAAGCACATTGGTCGATTAAAGAATTCAATTATAATTTGAAAGATGCTGGTAAGAAGAGACTATTACAATTAAATGAATTGGAAGAATTAAGAAATGAGTCTTATGATAACGACATAATTTATAATTAAAGTTATGGCATCATTGAAAGATTAACAAAAAGAACTTTGAACCAGGACAAGAAGTTTTGCTTTATACCACTAGGTTGAAGTTATTTCCTGGAAAATTGAATTCTCGTTGGTTAGGACCCTTTACTGTGACTCAAGTTTATACTTACGNGCAAATAGTTGAGCGGCTTTGTAGCATAAAAAACGATATAATAGACCATTAGAATCTCTTCAGGGGAATCTGTCGATCGACAAATTTACCAATCAAGAGACTGCGAACGAAGGTCCCCACACCCTGGTATTACGACACAATTGCAAAGAAGAAGTTGCGATCGACTGACATGATAAGATTGACTTTCATTTAGCTTTCTCTCTCTCTCCAACTTTTTTTCTGTCTCTCTCTCTCACACTTTTTCTTTCTTGGCTCTAACTTTTAGAACTTTCGGAACGTGCTCCACCACAAAGCAATTTAGAATTCAACGTGTGTGTACATATATATATATATATATANGAAGTGGGGCGATCCCTACTTCGAGATGCTCTCAGCAAATTAGCACTCTGACTTGGATGCTTCGATGGGATTTTCAATCGCTTGGGTCGAAAGGAAAACCATCTTTGCCATTTGGTTGAAAACTGAGGTGGAGGACAACTGTGGACACTATAATCGCTCTTGTTAGGAGCCATTGAAGTGGTCGATCGACGCACAAAAATAATGTTCTACCGCCGTAAGAAGTTTCAAAACTAATCTTAAAGGAACGATAGCAATCGTCGAAGTAGAATCAATGACATCCTATGATAGCCCACCAATGATTCGGGCATCTGAAACGACCAACTCTTGTGGAATATTATGAAATTATCAAGAAGGAATATTTCTACATACCTAAGACTCTATCTCTTCTGGAAAGAGTTATAAATACTCCAGTCCTCTAGGTTAGGGCATCTCCATCCTTAATTGGCAAAGTAAGCAGGGGGACATCAGCCGTCGACTTTTCTCTCGCTCCCTCTTGATCAACCTTGATGAGAGCAGTGACCCACTTTACCACCTCAGCAGTAGCACTAGCTCTCACGTCAACAGACAGGCAAGCGTCCTCCATCGATTTCCTCCTCGTTGGTCGAGTATCAAGGGAGTAAGAATAAGTAACATTCTCGATCGGCTCTAGATCGGGTGTCGTTCACTTATTTTTCTTAAGAAATCTCTTCTTCTTCTCCATTATAGAAGAAGCAAGAAGTCGGAAGACTTCCAAAGCTAGAAGATGGATGCCCATTTCCTTCTTACTCGAACCATTAGCCATGGAATCAATCAAAAGTCTCATAGCGTCGATAAGGAAAAGGAAAGTGCAAAGCCTCTAGCTCTATTTATAGAGTTCATTAGGAATGAAAAACAAGTGAAAGTTGATTTTTGAATTAACTTTCTCGATTTATGTGCAATTAACTGCTTAAAAATNAGCTCTATTTATAGAGTTCATTAAGAATGAAAAACAAGTGAAAGTTGATTTTTGAATTAACTTTCTCGATTTATGTGCAATTAACTGCTTAAAAATTTTTTTGTTCTTATCATAGCTATCGTCATCAAGGAGCAGAAAAATCAAGGAGCTAAATATGTATACTACAAAAATGCCAGAAAGAATCTCTAGGAAATCAGCCGATCAATAATAAAGGAGCATGAGTGAGTTGTAGGACTGCAGAACAGATAACTCGACAGCAAATAGTTGAGCGGCTTTGTAGCATAAAAAACGATATAATAGACCATTAGAATCTCTTCAGG
>JXCR01141489.1:231253-262037 GCA_002079205.1 Phalaenopsis hybrid cultivar
CACTCTTTCTAGTCTATCTCGATACATTATTTCCATTTGGCGATCGTGATATAATTTTTTCCCATATGTATTTACTACCAGTTTTATTGTACGTCATATTCGAAAATAAGTTTTTCTTCAAACTTGGTCCAAAATCGAACGCTTAATCTTGCTTATGCTTATACTAATTTAATATTTTGTTAAAAACAGTCCAAGGGTTAAATCTTCATTGGATGTAGGTTCTCGTAGTACTAGTTAGCAGTGTAAATCAATGGAACATCAGCGAAGAGAGCTCCTGACCTTGTTTGTCCGTTTGAAATTAAATCCGTTTGAGATTCTTGTTCATGTTTGGTTCAATTTGTTTGAACTTAATTTGAATTGTTCGAATTGCTAATCTTATGTTTGAAATGAGCTAAGAAAAATTAAAAACATAATAGATCTAGCTATTTATTAAAAATTATAGAAGAAAAGCGGAGATCAATTTCAGATAATTTTGAATTAAAATTTCCATTTTATAGTGGTTTAATAAATTTAATATTTTTAATTTTCCTATTAAATGTTTCATAAAATTTTAGTATATAATTTCATAACTATATTATTTTTTAATTATTTATTTATTTCAAACCAAAATGTACATGAACATAATCTAAAAACTCCGTGTTCGTGTTAGATTTGTTTATAATTCGAGCTAAGAAAATTTGTTTATGTTCGGTTCGCTTACTTAACGAATGAATTGAATGCGAACTACTTATCTTGCTGAACACGAGCTTTTCGCAAACGACGATTTTTTTTTACCACCCTAGTACTAGTGAGTACATACAACTTATAAACGATCTCACATCATGAGAAGAATAAACCAGAAGAGGGGATGAAACTGATCAGTTAAGATAAGGATGAGAATTCAAATGATGAAGGAGATCAATATCCAAATGTGGGGAAAAAAGAAAGAAAAAGATCCTTTTCTCCTCGTTTCCCCTCCTTTTATACATGTCAGAGAAGAAAACTATAAATCAATATATCACTAACTTTATTCTAACATTTGAATTGGAGATAGATGTTGTGGTCATGTCATATTACCGACTAATGTCAGAAAATGATCAATACGTTGACTATCTCCAGTATTTGCACGATGAGACTGAATCCCTAGTATGAGCCATTGCCTTTAACTGAGAGCATGACGAGTGTGTGGTCACCTCATTCCTATGTATGCATAAGATTTTTGATGAAAGAATGTTACTTTTAAAAAAAAATCTGTCATCTACCAGTAGAATTGAAACATAAAACTTACTAAAGATGTGGCAGAATGAAGATTATTACTGTTGAATGAGCTAGAAGAAATTAGACACGACGTTTATGAGAATATCATAATATATAAGGAGAAAATCAAAAAGTGACATGATCAAATGTTAATTAGAAAATAATTTCAAGTTGAACAAGAGGCACTGTTATGCAATTCATGATTTGAGCTATTCCCCAAAAAATTGTAGTCTAGTTTGTCAAGATCATTCATTGTAGTGAAGGCATGTCCATTCAGAGTCATAGACATTCAAGATAGAAAAACTAATAGTAACCTTAAGGTTAATGGCCAATGGTTGAAGTTTTACTTAGAAGGAGATAGAAATGGTCCAAAAAAAATCTTGATGTTGGAATCATCAAGATAGTAGTCTACCTTCTTCTGGCTAAAGATGTTAAACTAAGCGCTACCATGAAAGACAACCCAGGCGCTATTTGAGGAATTGAGTATTTTTGCATGTTGAGTCGAGTGTCATTGTTGTATGCCTTTTTTTGTCTTCAGTTCTATCTAATAACGGATATGGATCTCCTCAGAGTAGTCAATCTCTACCAACAGTGTGGGAAGGAAAGAAAAACAATGTTTATGAATTGTGAGGCTTGACACACCCATGCTACCAATTAGGCTTCCCCGCATCCAATTCAGTGCCTCTATTCCATGTTTCAGACACAACCATACCTCTTTTGATCGCAATTTTTTCCTCGAGACAGAGCGGGAAAAACCAATTTCGTCTTTAGCATACCTACAATATGTCTTACGAAAAAGTTTTGGAGCGTCAATGTGTCGAGCGTGATCCCGCATCCAGTGGCCCTAGGCAAGCCAACTCACCCATGCCTAGAATGCAGTGCACCCTCTCCAGTCCTTATTGTGTAGGCACTCCCACACACGAGCTGCGACGTACCTGCGTCAGGCATTTTTAATGTCTACACTGGGAAAAAGATGTGATTTTTTCTTTGCTCGTCCTCTCTCATTAAATATCACTGGATTTGTACTCCACGCTCAAAAACCACCTATGGTTGCTGCAAAACTTCACCAATAGTTTAGATCTATGATCCTTAGCCTCAGTGAGGTGCATTGCAATTTTTCTTTCCTCTTACATTTCATTATAGGACATGTCTTAAAAAACCAAAGGTAAGAACAAAGATTTGTCTTTTGACATAATAAAGTTTGTGAGTGCAAATACCTTTATCTGCTTTAACGATCTTCTTGCTTCAAGGAAACTAAAACCAAAACTAGTGCTTTTGCAACTTGGAGATGAGATTGAAGAGGCTATTGAGAGTAGGAGGTGGTAGTGTATTTGCTACCACATTACGACCACCTTAGTACACCTTAGAAGAGGCTATTTTTAAGCATATCTTGGAAATGGGTAGCCTTTAACCTTGTCATAATCAACTCTTTCTTGTACATCCACCTGTACTACTGTGTTGTTACACATTTCCTAGACCTTAATTTTGATGAAATTTATAATATTCTCACCAATGACCAAGCCCAATGGTGATTACCATTGAAGAAATTATAACTATCCCTAGCTCCCTAATGAATAAGGAGTCCAAGGCCTAAGATTAATTCATTATCAGCTCACCCCTAACATCCTCTCTGGGCAACATCATTAATGGTGGCATGACTGAGAGACTAAATCTTCCACACCCGTTCATACGTCTGCGCATCCTTAATGATGTGCCGAGGGAGAGAAGTGAGGAGCTTCTACATCCCCCAAAGGCCATTAATTGGTGAATCACTTGGGCATATGAGAGGAACCAGATGAGACAGAGAGATAGAGAGAGAGAGAGAGAGAGAGGGAGAGAGTTTAGGCAATTTAGGGGCGAGTTCATGAACGAGGGAGGAGTCATTGCCGAGGGCCAGGATTGTGGGCTAGCTTTCTAAGGAGATCGATGAGTTGGTGATATGCTTAAAAATTACCTATTTTTTCACATATATTTTATGCTCAATTTTAATGATTTTTAATGATATTGCACTTTAAAGGATGGTATTTTGCATATTTTTTGTGTTAGTTATAAGAAATGAACTTTTAGAGAAAAGAAGCAGAAAAGGTACAATTTAGAGTAAAAGTAAGCAAGAGAGAAAATTCTGAATTGGCTCGATATGTCTTTCTATGCTTAATCTAATTTAGATTTATCAAATATTGTTGAATGAAATTACACTATAAAGAAAGGTTGTTTTCATGCTTATTTTGTAGGAATATCTGTTAAGAGCAAAACGCAACTATAACGGGTTGAATCAAAGCTGAAACAAAGCATAACGGAGCAAGATGGTGGAGCTATTGCAGGGTGGCGCAAGATGTGCCAAACCGACGCATGATGCTAGAAAATCCAGAGAGCTGGTGGATGATGCACTAGATTTAGCGAAAGATGCGCCAAAGATGACTTTTTGCGGATTAAGGCTGTTCAGAACTATTTTTGGGCGAATTTGCAAAGGGACACTTGTTCTAAACACCCCTTGAAGTGATTCAATGCATCTAGACACTTTGGAAGGTTCTTTCATAAAGGGATATGTGTCTTGGATCAATGGACAAGTATTTTTAATTCAAAAGAGTTAACTTTTGGATAGAATTTTGGAGGGAATTTTGAAGTTTTTTTTGGAGGGAGGCAGCGTTTTATAAAAGAGAGGGATGTCTAGGGCTTTAAGAGGAGTTTTGGGCGCGTGTGTGTGCGTGTGTGTGCGTGTGAGTGAGTGGCGTGAGAGTGAGTTAAAGAGAGAGAGAGAGATAAATTCAAGGGCTTGAAGATTTTCTTCACAGATTGTAAGAGTATAAGGAAGGTGACAGATTTCTTCGTCATTACATTTCTAGGAGAGAATTGAGAGTGCTGTAAGTAGAGAAAGACTTGAAAAGAACTTTTAGGGATTTCTCTATTTTTTATTTCTTTATTTTGTAAACTTATTTTTATTCATGAAATATGTTCTTTATCGTATCCTTATCATAAATTCTGAGTAGTCTTCTTTATCCATCATCCTACAATAAGATTTGGATTTGTGAAGTATTGATTTTGTTTTATATGGTTTTAATCATAAAAAAATTGTGATGATTTGAACTTTGGTCTGTATTTATTTTTGGATTTGACCAATTAAATTATTAAAATATCTTGAAAAACTTATGTTCCGAAAGTGCTATGATTTCTACAACATGGGGAGAATCACATTTGATTTCATGGGAGAGTATTTCATCTGTGGAGTTGGGTGCAAATAAATAGACAAATCTACTTTTTTGGATGCAGAATTGGAGATTTTAAGGTGGCGATTAAAATCCCCAATTTAGTCTAGTTGATTGGAAACTGATGCGAGATTGTTAGCCCTAAGGGGAGGGAGTAGTGGGAGCTCTGGAGTGGCAGCTGATACACAAAAAATATATGCATTTTTATACCCACATTCTCTATTTATTTTTGGTAAAATTGCACCTTAATGGAAGGTATTTTGATGTTTTCTTGCAGATTATTGATTTTTAGGACTCAAAGCAAAAAGAAAGCAAAAATGATGGAATTTGGAGTCAAAATGATATTTCTGAAGAAGTACTCATTGCAGACCGCGCCAAGGGCAGCGCCGACCGGGCAGAATAATAGAACAACTAAAATTTTTACTCAGCGCCGACAGTGCCAGTCTAGTGTCAACGACGCCAAAGGCGGTTCAGCCCCCGTTTCTTGAAGGTTTGATGCATTTGGAAGATTTTTTAAGAGTGTTTGGAGGCACCTCTTGGAGAACCGAACTTGGGCTTTATTTGAGGCTGAATTCATCAGGAAAGTGACTCCTTTTCACTCCAAGATGTTCTACCACGCTCTATTTTTGTCATTCTTCATAATCCATTTTTATTCCACCACCATATTCGAGTCCATTAGTGATTTTTTTTATAATTTAGAGTTTGTGTGGTGAGATTTAGTGTGATACTTTCTTTAAGAGTACTGGAGAAGGAGAGAAGTGAGAGAAATATTTTTCCTGCATTTCTAAGGAAAGACTACAAGGGATTTGCTTTCAGAAAGAGTTTCAGATAAGTTTTGTTTGTTTATTAGTGTTGTATGAACTTTATTTTATATGTGAAATTTGTGTTTTGTTGGGTCTTTCCCATGAAGTTTGAGTAGTTTACTCTATTTTTCTCATAACTTTGAGATATGGTGAAATGAAGAGATAATATGATGTGCTAATATTAAAATATAAATTAAATTATGATGATTTTTCAACTCTGAACTTAATTTACATTTTGATCAGGCCAATTGAATTGTTAAAATATGTTGTAAAACATATGATCTAGGAAATAGAGTATGAGTTCTACAACAGAGTGAGGATCACATTTAATTTTATGAAGGAGATATTCGTTCATGGAATTAAGTGCAAATAACTAAGAAAATATTCTTTGTTGGGTGTGGAATTGGAGAATCTTTAGGGTAATAGACTAAAATCCCCAATTCAGTCTTAGTGTTTAAAAACTAAAGCGAGAGTTAGTCTTTTGGTGAAGGGAAGAGGGAGCTCTGGAGTGGGAGACGGTATCTTCCTAGCCTAGCCACGAATTTAGGGACTAAACCTAGGATTAACCAATAATTTTCTATGCACTGTAGCATGGTAGAGAATTATAATTTCTCCTATTTGGCACAATACATATTATAAACATTTATCTCATCTCATTTCAGCAGAACTTCATTGTAGTGGGAATGATGCTTTTTCACATAAGAAATCTTCATACATAAACATAGTTAGTAGATTAGTATTTACTTTTTAAACTTTGCATTCCTATTTTTCTAATAGTTAAGTACTTTAGTTTTGATAACATCTCAACATTCGAAATTAGTGACAGTGATTTTATTTGATTTTCTGTAAGTAAAATTCATAATTATTAATTTACACTTTCCCTGTGGGATCGATATTTGTGGCTTAAATAGAAAATCCTTTATTACTTGGGAACAATAGGTATACTTGCCTATAATCCCATTATTAATTGCCTATAATTGTATATATTTTATACAACTTACTTTTCACACAAGGATCATGTTTTTGGCATTGTAGTGGTGTCAACTTCATAAATCCTTACATATAAAAAATCGGGATCAANCTGTAAGTAAAATTTATAATTATTAATTTACACTTTCCCTATGGGATCGATATTTGTGGCTTAAATAAAAAATCCTTTATTACTTGGGAACAATAAGTATACTTGCATAGAATCCCATTATTAATTTCCTATAATTGTATATATTTTACACAACTTACTTTTCACACAAGGATCAAGTTTTTGGCATTGTAGTGGTGTCAACATCATAAATCCTTACATATAAAAAATCGGGATCAAGTTTTTGGCGCCATTGTCGGGGAAGGTAAAGGTTAAATTTAAGTAAATTAAATAGTTTTGATAAAATTAGGAAAGTTAGAGATAATATATATACTATAAAAATATTTAAAAAAAATCAAAACTCCAAAAAGAAATTTATTTAAGAGTATTTTTTTTGAAAAAATAATTTTACTTTGCTTACTTTATTTGTTAATGCGAAATAATGGATCTGAAGGCTTAGTACCTTACGATTCAGAGTTAGAACGTACTATTAGAAAAATTTGAAAACAACAAAGAGATATTAAAAATCTAAAAGAAATGGTAAATAACTTCAGAAATTTAATAAATGAGAATCGACAAATACCTTTAAAAAATTATGTGAATCCGACAACAGATGAACTTCACTTGACTATTCAAAATCCTGATGTTGTTGCTAATTCGTTTGAGCTTAATTCTGTTATTATCGAAATGGTACAAAATAATCAGTTTGGAGGATCACCTACTGAAGATCATAACTTACATCTTGCTAATTTTCTTGAGGTTTGTGCTACATTTAAATATGACAGAGTGTCTAATGATGTTGTTAGGCTTAGACTTTTTCCTTTTTCATTAATCCAATGCAATGCTAAATTCATTAGCATCTGGATCTATTAGAACTTGGGGAGAACTATCACAAAAGTTCTTGGCTAAATATTTTTCACCCTCGAAAACCGCTAAGCTTAAAATGATATTACATCTTTTTGTCAGTTTAAAGGGGAATCGATATATGAAGCCTAGGAAAGATTTAAAGATCTTCTTAGAAAAAGTTCAAACCATGCTTTGCAAGATTAGTTAATAATTTAAACCTTTTACAATGGATTAGTAGGATCACTAAGATCTATTATAGATGCTGGCTTGGGTGGATCATTAATGTCAAAACCTTTTGATGAAGCATATTCTTTAATTGAAGAAATGACTACTAATGATTTTCAATGACCCTCTGAAGGGGTAAATCCTAAGAGAATAGTCAGTATTCACGATTATGATGCAATGTCTATTTTGGCATCTCAAATTGTTGTTATTTCTAAAAAGAGTAATCAAATAAGAGTGAACTATTCTCAAATACCCCCATTATTAGAGGAAAATTCACTAGGATAGATTATTGATACTCAACCATCTTATGAAACTTTAAACGATATAAATAATCAAAATAACAATCCCTATTCTAACTATTTTATTCTTGGATGGAAAAATCACCCTAATTTTAGTTGGAATAATTATAACAATCGGGTGGATCCATCCGAAAATCTTAACAATCAAGGAAATCCTAATTTTTGACTTTATTATCCTATAGGATTTAACTCCAATCCTAACCTACAAGTTAAGTAAAAGAAGTTGACGATGGAAGAAGTGATATTGAATATGGGAAATCAAATACAAAATCAAGGGGTTGTTATTAGAAGTATTGAAAATCAATTAGAACATATTGCTACTATAGTTAGTAACAGACCTTTTGGAATTTTTTCGAGTACTGTAGAAGTTAATCGAAAAGATTAAAAAAAAGAGCAAATTAAAGCTATTCAATTACGAAGTGAAAAAGAAGTTAAAACAAGGATCCAAAGAGAAACTAAAGTTGATGAAGAGAAGGAAGAAATGGAAAAAGATCAATATGAAAATGAACAAATACGGGTTCCTTTAGAAAAAACATTACCTCTGTTTCCTTAAGGACTGAAGCAGAAAAATAAAGATAAACAATTTACAAAATTTTTGGAAATCCTTAAAAAATTAACGATAAATATTCCTTTTGTTGAAGCTTTGGAACAAATGTCAAGTTATATGAAATTTATGAAGCATGTACTAAATAAGAAAATGAAGTTTACAGATCATGAAACTGTTATACTCAATGAAGAGTGTAGTGCTATTATTCAGAAAAAGCTTCCTAAAACTTAAAAGATCTTGGTAGTTTTACTATACCTTGTGCAGTTGGTGAAAAGTTTTATGGAAAAGATTTATGTGATTTAGGAGCGAGTATCAATCTTATGCCCTTATCGATCTTTAAACATTTAGATTTAGGAGAAATTTTCCCTACTACTGTAACTCTTCAGTTAGCTGACCGATCAATAACTTATCCACAAGGTGTTATATAATATGTACTAGTAAAAGTGGATAAATTTATTTTCCCTGTAGAATTTATAGTATTGGATATGGAGGAAGATAAAGAGATTCCTACTATTTTAGGGAGACTATTTCTTGCAACAAGAAGAGCTGTAATAGATCTGCAAAAAAAAGAATTAATAATGAGAGTTAATGATCCAGAAGTAAAATTTAATATAGCAAAAGCTATGAAATATCCTGCAATAGAAAAAGCTAATAAATGTTTCAGGATGGAAGTAACTTGTTTTTATGAGTAATGAACAGTTTAAGAATGAGTGTGAAGATAAATTTAAGCAAGGAGAAATTTTTGAGAATGAAGATGAAATAAAAGGTGAAGATTTTGATTATATTCAGGGCAAAATTGAAATGTTAGACTTGTTGAAAAACGATAGTAAAAATCTTATTCCTTCAGGTATTAAACCACCTGAACTTGAATTAAAGATATTACCTACCCATTTAAAGTATGTATTTTTTAGGAGAGTCGTCTACATTGCCTTTTATCATATCTTCTGAGTTAACTGAAATTCAAGAACAAAAGTTGATAGAAATGTTGAACAAGTATAAAAAGGCTTTTGGATAGACTTTAGCAGTTACTAACGGAATTAGTCTTTCAATTTGTATGCACAGAATTTTATTAGATGAACAATATGAACCTAAAGCTGATCCTCAAAGAAGATTAAACCCAATAATGAAAGAAGATGTTAAAAAAGAGATTTTAAAATAGTTAGATGCTGGATATATATATATATATATATATATATATATATATATATATATCCTATTTTAGATAGTCCTTGATTAAGCCCAATTCACTGTGTTCCGAAGAAAGGAGGAGTGAATGTTGAAAAAAATGAGAAAAATGAATTAATACCAGTAAGACAAGTTACTAGGTGGCAAATTTGTGTTGACTATAGAAAATTAAATATGACCATCATAAAAGATCACTTTCCTTTACACTTTATAGACCAAATGTTGGATAGATTGGCTGGGAATAAATATTATTGCTTTTTAGATGGATATACCGGTTATCATGAAATTCCAATTGCTTCAGAGGATCAAGAGAAAACAACATTTACAAGCCCATATGAAACATTTGCTTTTCGTAGATTGCCTTTTGGACTATGCAATGCACCTGCAAGATTTCAAAGATGCATGATGTCAATTTTTAGCAATTTTATAGAACATGGAATGAAAGTGTTTATGGATTATTTTTTTGTATTTGGAACTTCGTTTGAGTTATGTCTTAATAATTTAGAAAAAGTTCTGGAAGTATGTGAAAATGTCAACCTAGTCTTAATATGGGAAAAATCTCAATTTATGATTACATGAAGTATTGTGCTTAGGCATAAAATGTCTGAAAAAGGCATGGAGGTAGATCCTACAAAGATTCAAGTTATAGAAAAATCATCACCGTCTACTGATGTTAAGGGGTGAGAAGTCTTCTAGGACGAACAGATTTTTACAGGCGCTGCATAAAAATTTTTTCAAAAATAACTAAGCCGCCATGCCAACTTTTAGAGAAAGATAAGAAATTTGATTTTGACGAGGAATGTTTAAAAGCATTTGAATTATTAAAGGAAAAATTATTCACTGCATTTATAATAGTACCACTTGACTCGGAAAAATCATTTAAAATAATGTGCGATGCTAGTGATTATGCTATTGGGGTTGTATTAGGACAAAGGCATGAGAAAGTTTTTATAGTTATATATTATGCTAGTAAGACTCTAAATGATACTCAAATTAATTATATTACTATTAAAAGAGAGTTATTAGCTATTGTTTATGCCTTTGATAAATTTAGATGTTATTTAATTGGAACTAAATGTATAGTGCATACATATCATTTTGCTATTACATACTTAATGCAAAAGAAGGATGTTAAACCAAGATTAATTAGATGAATACTTCTGATGCAAGAGTTTGATTTTAGCCTGATTGATAGAAAGAGAAAAGATAATTAAATAGCCGATCATTTGTCTAGGATAGAAATAGAAATATTAACTAATTTTGTAAATGAAATTTTAAAAAATTTACCTGATGTACAGTTATATAGTATTGATAAACTGGATTTACCGAGGTATGCTGATATAGTGAATTATATTGTAAGTGATATTTTATCACGTGATATGAAAAATCCACAATTAAAGAAATTTATATATAATTCAAAAGTCTATTTTTGGGATGACTCATAATTATATAAACAATGTAAAAATCTAATTATTAGAAGATGTGTGCCTTATGAAGAAACTTAACAGATAATTGAAAGATGTAATGATTCTGAATTTGGAGGGTATTTTAAAACAAATAGAACTGCATATAAGAATTTGTAAGCTGGATTTTATTGGCCTACTATTTTTAAAGATGTTAATGAATATATTAAAATGTGCAATAGATGTCAACGAGTAAGATATATTTCTAGAAGAAATGAAATGCCTCTAAATTACACATTGTAAGTTGAAATGTTTGATGTATGGGGATTAGATTTTATGGGACCATTTATGCCTTCATTTGGAAACTTATATATATTACTTGGTGTTGATTATGTTCAAATGGATTGAAGTTATTGTTATACCCAAATGTGATGCTCGGAGTGTTTTTAAATTTTTAATTAAAAATATTTTTACAAGATATGAAATGTCGAGAGTAATTATTACTGATGAGAGTATCTCATTTTAGGAATAAGAGAATAAAAAAATTAATTAATAAATATGATATTATCCATAAATTCTCTACTGCTTATTATCCTTAGCTAGCGGTTTAGTAGAGATATTAAATCGTTAAATTAAACGTATTTTAGAAAAAAGTTATAAATCCTTTTAAATTGGATTGGTCTGCTAAACTAGATAATGCATTATGGGCATATAGGACTGCTTATAAGTCTCCTATAGAAATGTCCCCATACAGATTGATATTTGGAAAAACATGTCACTTACTAGTATAATTAGAGCATAAAGCTTTTTGGGCTATTAAGGAATTTAATTTTAATCTAAAAGATGCTGGTGAGAAAAGATTATTACACCCAATGAACTTGAGGAAATAAGAAATGAAGCATATGATAATGCAAAAATCTATAAAGAAAAAATAAAAATATGGCATGATCGAAAGATTATTCAGAAGAAATTTGAACTTGGACAAGAAGTTCTATTATATATATCAAGATTGGGACAGTTTCCAGGAAAACTGAAATCCATATGGTTAGTACCATTTAAAGTGATTAAAGTCTATCGTTATGGAACTGTTGTTATTAAACATTCTAACACTTGAAAGGTATTTAAAGATAATGGGCATCGTCTAAAACATTATTATGAAGGGCACATACCTCAATTTAAAAAAGTTTTAATGTTAAGTCAACCCAACAAAACAAATGGTGTGTCGGGCTAACGACGTTAAACCAAACGCTTTGTGAGAGGCAACCCACACATGTATGTCTATGCATTACTATTTTGTTTGTTAAGTGTCTTATATATTAGTAGATAATAATCCTACACAATTGCATTTATTATAAATTAAGTCAAATATTGGTATTGGAGAAAAAGTTGGAATTAAATTGACCGAAAAATGAAAGTCGCAAAATTTTGGCCACTGGCACCGACGACGCCCAAGAAAACAGACCTCAGTGCCGACAGCGCCAATCAGGAGCGTTGACGGTGTCGAGAGCTGTTTGACAGTTCAGATGAATTTTGACGGACTTGAGCTGGATTTTGCTCTATAATAACCGTCGGGAGGTGTTTTTAAAGTCCTAAAAACTTTCTAGGATGCCTAAAAACTTCCTTTTTTGGATTTCATGGATTCCAGAAATACTTCAAGGTATGGAGTTTTCAACAGAAGAAAGTTTATTAGTTTCGACGCGTAAAGATTATACGATAAAGTTATTACGAAGAAGAGATTGATCAAGGAAAGATAATTTGTTAATCATGTATTGATCAATTCAAGTGCTCCAGTTGACAAGATCATTTTGCAAAGGTGATGGGAAGTTCAATATTACACTACCGCTGCGGTTGTTGTGCCTTTAGTGAAGGAGTTCTATGCAAATCTACATGGAATTACCCAAGGAGTTATCTTCATACAAAGTAAGGCTGTACCATTTACTCCTGTGAGGATTAATGAATTGTATATGATAGAAAATGTTCAAATCTGTCATTATACAAATTTCATTCCTATGCAAGATTTGATGCGAGATGTTTATAATTTTTTGACAGATGAAAGTGATATGTGAGAAGTATGAGATGAAGGATATATTAGTTTTCCTGCTTCATCGCTTAATCCAATTTTGAAGTAGTGGCATTTCTTTATTTGTGCAAAATTACTCCCTACTATGAAAATTTGTAGAGTCACCAAAGAAAGTGCTATTTTAAACTACTGCATTCAAATGGAAAAACCTATTGATGTAGGATCAATCATATTTAAATCTGTAATGGGTATCATAATGAATGGGCCAATTTATGAACTTGGGCATCCTTCTACAATTTTCCTGATTTGCAGTCAATCCCAAGTATCATATGTAAGTTGGGAAAAAGTTTTACTACCATGGAAGCCCATGATCCCTATTGATGATCATCATATTGGTAATGGGAATGAAGCACTAAATGCTATCATGGATCATTCTTCACATGCTTCAACTCCATCAATACCACCAACTGTAGGAAGTTTGCTTGCTTTGGAGAAGAAATTGAAAAAAATTGAAAGGAAACTTCAGAGTATTATGAATGCAGTGGGAGATCTTAAGTACCTTTTTGATCACCTTGATTGGAAAATGAAAGAAAATTTTGATCATACTGGAACTTTTGAAGCAGCATTAGCTCGGATGTTTAAGGAAAATGGGTGGATCAAAGAAAATTAGATAGATCAATTCCCGTACTGATCCTTCTACAACCTATATTTTCATTACCAATCCATGGGAGATATTAAAGGAGGTGAAAGCACTAAAGATGAAGCGGAATGATTGAAGACTTTGGATTCTTTACTTGCTTAAGAATATTTTTGTATTTAATGTAATTGTGTGGAATTGACTTGATTTGGATTGGTTTGTTTTTGCTTTTGAATTTTAAATTTTGATTAAGTGTATAATTTTGTGTCAGCGTTTGGTATTGTGGCTTGATTCCGATGTTGATTTATAATTAGTTTGCTTAATAGGTGTGAGTGTGTGATTTATGAAAAGTGTTTGTAAAAGGTATATTTTTATATATAAAAGTCAGTTTGTGTTGTTTGCAAAAATGATTGTTTGGGAATGTTTATTTGTAAATTATTGTTAGATAAAACATTGTGTTTAAAAATACTAAAAAAACTTTGGATTAAATTAAAAGGAAATAGAAAATTTGAAAAAAAAATCAAAATTGTGAAATTCGGACCATCAGCGCCGTTGGCGCCTTTGACCCATTAGTAGTAATAAAACAGTAATAATCCCTTTAATTCACAAATTTCACTGCGAAACCTCCATTTTAACCCATAAAGTCACCTTCGACCTTCGATTTTTTAACTTAGGGCTTGATTTTGGGTGGATTTTAGGAGATTTAGAGGCAAGGGAACTTTGGATTTCATTTTCTTTAGGTAAGAGCTACACTTTAAAGTAAAATTTTCTTATTTTCACCAAAGATTTTTCTCACATTGCCTAGATCCGAAAGTTTTGTTTTTTTTTTGAGAGATTTTTTGAAAGTGCTTTGGTGAAAATATTTTACTTAGTGGATTTAATTTGATAGTGCTTTACATTTTGATTTTTGGAATTTTGGGAATTTTTTCAGATTTTTATCAAATTTTTATAATTCTTTTATGGCACCTAGATCAAGCAAAAGAAAAATAGAATATAACAAGCAAAAGTTTGCTAGCTTTAAAGCTAGTGCTCGATTTCATAGTCTTCAAGAAAATAAGAAAGTGATTCCTGATTGAGGTTTCAAAAATCCGGGAGGAGAAGTTGAACGATTGATTATCGCTCAACAGTAGGAAAACTTCTGCTATTTTATTGTCGATACAATAGTTGGGATAGTTGTGGAATTTTATGCCAACTTTCTGGAGGCTTTTGATGATTTTGTTTTTGTTCGAGGAAAAAGGGTGGAGTTTACTCCAAGAAAAATAAATGAGTTTCAACAGTTAGAAGAGGTTTATAGATGTCAGTATCATTCATTCTCTGCCAAAAACAAGGCCTTAGATAAGGTTATTTTATTTCTGACTGGTGAGAAAGGGGCTTGGAAAGTAAGGAATGGAGTTAAAGTCAACTTTCCCCGTTCTTTGTTAAATGTAGTATCTAAGGCCTGACATTATTTTATTTCTAGGAGGATGATTCCAATCAACCATCATAGTGAAGTGACCAAGGATAGAGCCATCCTGAACTACAGTATTTAGCAAGTGATGGATATAAATGTAGGCTCTATCATTAATATGAAAACACTCGATCTATTGCTCTAGGAGATACCACTGGTGGATTGGCACACCTTGCTCTCATTTATACACTTTGTGAGCATGGTGGAGTTGATTTCAGACTTGATGAGGAGAGGATTGAGCCTTAGAGACCGATTGTGCCTGCAAAAATTAAGACCTATGAGTCCCTTGTTGATTGGAGAACTGGAAGTAAGGTCAGGGATATTCCTTCTACTTCTAGAACCTCTACTTTTAGTGAGCCTACTTCAAGTGGCCTCATTAATAGGGAGTTATTGGACCAGATGATGATTCAACAGGGAGATATTTTGAGGATGGATCATAGGATGTAAAAAATGGAGGCCAAAAATGCTCACACAGATGATCTAATTCGCCAGAAGTTTGAATATGATGCTACTTATGATGATACTTTAGTGAAATACCTAAGGGGTAATCATACAGTTCAATTCCCTATTCACCCTATTTATACTCCATATCAACATCAGAAGTTAGACGTTAGTGATGAAGAAGATGATGACTGGTGATCTTTTTGCTTGTTTATTTATTTGTGTTGTACTTTGTGATTGTATTGTTTGTTATGTGATATTGTTGAGACACTGTTGTTTTGTTGTATTGTGAAACTGTAATGTGTAAAACTATTTTCATTTTTATAATTTTGTTTAGTTCTCTTGTTAGTTTCAATACTTTGTTATATGTATTGTAATTAACTCTTTCTCAGCAAATTTTATATATATTATGTGCAATTTAATGTTTTAAGCCTTGTAGTTTTTCATATTGGCACCTGCAGTATTTCAGAATTTATTTGTAAAAATCAGAATTTTTAACAGGTAAAAATTTTCTTTATGTATTTAATGCTTTCTTTATTTTTAAAGTTCTTCATGTAAATCTTTTAAAAAAATTTAAGTTTGGGGGGGTGAAAAATTATTTTAAAATGAAAAGAGAGAACTTAATTTTATTTGTCCTCACTTAACTATATTTTCAAAAGTTTTAAATTTAACATGTCCTTTGGTATTAGGGGATAACTTTGGATAATTATATTTATGTTTCTAAATATATAGTAAATTTAAGTAAAAAAATTTTCAATAATAAAGGTTAATTCTAGAGACTAAGATATTTGGTGAAAGAGAATAAGAATATGTTTTTCTATTTTAAGTAATGAAATTTGTATTTTTGAAGTATTAAAAATCTTAAAAGATTCATGTAAAAAGAAAAGAATTTAAACTTTATGAGTTTTTAAGTTAATATAAATTTGTTAAGTGAAGAAATATAAAAAAAATTTAACTTTAAGAAGAGGATATGAAGTTCAAAATCATTAAAGGCTATCCAGATAAGTAATCCTCACATACATAAAATATTAAAAAAAAGAGAAGAAGAAAGGAAAGAAAAAGGGATTAAAAATGCTCCTGAAAAGTAAAAAAAAAAAAGGGAAAAAAGATGTAGGGAGAAGCTTGAGGAGAGGCCTAATTAAAAATTGGTTTCACTTGAATCAACTTAAGGAAAGACTTGGACACATTTTCTAAACTTTTTATTTGAATATTAGCTTAATGATTACTAAAGTTTTATGAATTTCATTTTCATATGAATTTTCTAAGTGACTTTAATGTGACAAATTGCAATTTTTCATGAAAAAATTAGAGGATCAGAAATCTTAGACTTAATTGCTGAATATCCTAGCACCTTTAGTATTAACTGGAGTTGTTTTGAATTTTTTTCAAGTTATACTATTATGTTTAGAGAACTTAAATATGAATATCTAGAAGTTAAATTCTTTACCACAAGTCATATTTTTATTTAGTAGAGTTACTTGAGGACAAGAAACATGTAAGTTTTTGGGGATTTTGATACACAAAAAATATACGCATTTTTAGACCCATATTTTATACTTATTTTTGGTGATATTACACCTTAATAGAAGGTATTTTGATGTTTTCTTGTAGGTTATTGATTTTTAGGAATTAAAGCAAAAAGGAAGCAAAAAGGATGGAATTTGGAGTCAAAATGACATTTTTGAAGAAGTACTCAGCGTCGACCGCACCAAGGGCAGCGTTGATGGCGCAGAACAACAGAACAGCTGAAATTTTTACTTAGTGTCGATGGCGCCAGACTAGCACTGACAACGTCAAAGGCGGTTCAGCCCCGTTTCTAGAAGGTTCGATGTATTTGGATGATTTTTGAAGAGTTTTTTGAGGCACCTCTTGGAGAACCAACCTTGCTCTTTATTTGGGGCCAAAATTCATCAGGAAAGTGACTCTTTTTCGCTCCAAGATGTTCCACCACGTTGTATTTTTTTCATTCTTCATAATCCATTTTTATTTCACCACCATATTGGAGTCTATTAGTGATTTTTCTTTATAGTTTAGAGTTTGTGTGGTGAGATTTAGTGTGAAACTTTCTGTAAGAGTGTTGGAGATGGAGAAAAGTGAGAGATTTCTTCTTCCTGAATTCCTAAGGAAAGGCTATAAGAGATTTGCTTTGAGAAAGAGTTTCTGATAAGTTTTGTTTGTTTATCAGTGTTTTATGAACTTTCTTTCATATATGAAATTTGTGTTTTGCTGTGTCTTTCTCATGATGTCTGAGTAGTTTACTCTATCTTTCTCCCTACTCTGAGATATGGTGAAATGAAGAGATAATATGATGTGCCCATATCAAAATATAAAATAAATTGTGATGACTTTTCAACTCTAAACTTAATTTAAATTTCAAGCTGGCCAATTGAATTGTTAAAATATGTTGTGAAATATATGATTCGGGAAATGGAGTATGAGTTCTACAACAGAGTGAGGATCACATTTGATTTCATGGAGGAGAAATAACTCATGGAATTAAATACAAATAAATAGGAAAATATTCTTTGTTGGGTGTATAATTGGAGAATATTTAGGGTGACAGACTAAAATCCCCAATTCGGTCTTAGTGTTTAAAAACTAAATTGAGCTTTAGCCTTTAGGTGAAGGGAATTGGGAGCTCTAGAGTGGGAGCAGGTATCCTCCTAGCTTAGCCACGTATTTAGGGACTAAACCTAGGATTAGCCAATGATTTCCTATGCACTGTATCAGGGTAGAGAATTATAATTGCTCCTATTTGGCACAATACATATTATAAACATTTATCTCATCTCATTTTACCAGAACCTTGATTGTAGTGGGAAGGATGTTTTTTCACATAATAAATCTTCATTATATAAACATAGTTAGTAGATTAGTATTTACTTTTTAAACTTTTCATTNGTTGGATTGACGAGTCCACTACAGCTCAGGTCTCACCTGGACTTGAGTTTTACAGGAGACATTATGAATTTTAACTGTCAAAGTTCCATCTAAATTTTGTTACATCTTTTCTCTGACTTTATTTTCATTTGATAGAAGTTGCTAGCCTAATTGATGAGTAACATGTGGATGAATTTAGACTAATTTTCATTTGATAGAAGTTGCTAGCCTAATTGATGAGTAACATGTGGATGAATTTAGACTATCCTTATAACTGTTAGAGGTGCTTAATTAATGGGATATGATGACACCTGAGGTTGGTGTTCACGACCCAATATATCAGAGATAATCTTATCTTTGGGATTAGAATCTAAAAAATCATTTATAAGTACCTAATATATTTGTGCAGTGATTCCGTTAGAAATTTGAAGTAAGTTAGTGAGATGCAAAGAGATAAAGGAAGAATTAACCAAATTTATCAATAGAATTAAAAAGATCTGGAGAACGAATAAATATATATATATTTCTAAGACGATACCTGTTATGCTTGTTTGATCTTTCTTTCCATTTTATTGAGCATGTTTTAGTTTAGATTTACTTTCTATTGCATATTGTTCTGTCCTGATGAATGTTTGTAGATGTTTGTGATAGATAGAGTTTTTGAACTCTTTTTCTTCCTGTTTATATTTTCTGTATTAAATGTTATACATGTTCAAAATCAAGTTTTGGGGTAGCATGAAAAACAAATTCTAAAGTTAGTATACTTCCTTTTAGTTTAATATTATTGCAAGCATGTTTTAGGCTAGATTCACTTTCTCTTACAGTCATTCAATCCTTATTATGCAAGTATATAAATTTGATAGGATGTTGTAGTTGTTAGTAGATTCAACTTCTTCTTTTTCTTCCTGCTAAATTTTATGGAATTAAGTGTAAAATTTTTAAAACTTCAAGTTTGGGGGAAAGAAAAAATTTCTGTTAAAAGGAAGTAAACTAAATTTTATTTATCCTCAATTAACTATATTTTAAAGATTAATTTAACATGACATTGGTTATTAGATTTTAACTTTAAATAACTATATTTATGTTTGTAAATATTATGGTAAACTTAGGTAATAATTTTTAATAACAAAGGTCAATTCTAAAGTTAAAAATATTTGGTATGAAAGGATAAGACTATGTCTTTCAATTAAAGTAAAGGAAATTAAATTTTTGAAGTATTAAGAATTTAAGAGTTCCATGTAAGAAGACGAAAATGAAACTTTATGAAAAATCATAAATTGATATGAATTTATAAAGTGAATAAAGGTAAGGAGTTTTGACTTTAAGAATAGAATACTGAAGTTCAAAATTATTAAAGGCTATCCAGATATAGTAATCCTCACTTGAAAAAGAAAAAGAAAAGAAAGGATCGAAAACATCTTAAAAGAAAAAAAAGAAGAAGAAAAGAAAAAAGAAGAAAAGAAAAATGAGTAAGGAGAAGCTTGAGGAGATGCCTAATNTTTGATTTATGTTATTATCATAAGAATTTCCATCTTCCACATTAAGACTTTATAGTAGTGGACTAGAATTAGCCTATAGGATTTCTTATTGCGCTCTTCTATGGGATCAATACTGGGGTTTTTAAAGAAAGCCCCATATAACTTGAAGTGATACGTGCACTTGTGTAGAACCACTAGTGTGTGAACTATTTTATATGTTTTATAACATTTTTATTTTGCACTTTAACTACTTCATATAAATTGTGTCAAGTTTTTGTTCATTTTTTTAAAGCTAAATTACTACATAATTTTAGGATGGGTCAAGTTTTTGGCACTATTACTGGGGATTTAATTTACATAAATTACGTAGAAAAATAACACATATTAAGGGCACATGAAGTTTTTAACATCGTTGTCGGGGAAGCTTCGGTAAGAATTTTAGGAGAATTTTATTTAAACCTGTAAGAATTAGATTTGGAATTTACAGTATTATTATATAGTAGTGTGTTTAATTATTGTGTGTTTATTTTATACAAAATCCAAAATACCAAAATTATTTTTTATATCTATTTGATTAGTTAATTCTTCAGATTAATATGTGTAGTTCAGGAGCTGCAGACCTTAAATTTTACAAGTCAAATTTGGTGAGAACTTTTGGGAGAGATTTGAAAAAACTCCATGAATTTAATGTGGAAATGGTAGATCAATGATATAATAAATATTCAGATTTGGATTATAATGCTAGTAGCTTTGAAAGAGTAAACCCTAAGAAAGTGGCAAATTTTCAAGAAGATATGCTTACAATTTTAATTTCTCAGGTTGCAGATATTGAGAGGAAATTAGATCAATACATAAAAAGATATTCTCAAGGACCCTCAATTATTAAGGAAAATTCATTTAGACAGCGGATTGAAACTAGCCATGAGATACATAATTCTTATTATGATTATTACAATCCAGGTTGGGAAAATCATTTGAATTTTAACAGGAATAATAATTTTGGAGGAGAAGATAAATTTTGGGAAGATAATCAATTTAATCGGATATGTAGTTGGAATAATCATGGCTATTAAAATAATTAACTTTCTTTTCCTCATGGATTTAACTTCAACCCACAGAATGAGGAGAAGTATTTGTTAGAAGAGATTTTTATTCAAATGGAGAGTGAGCTGGAGTGTAAAGGGACCGCAATAAGGAATATGGAAAACCACTTGGGGCAGATTATTAACTCAATTAGTAATTCTCCTCAATTTAACTTCAACTCACTGGATGAGGAGAAGGAATTAATGTTAGAAGAAGTTGTGATTCAAATGATGAGACAGTTGGAAAATCAAGTGGTTGTAATAAGGAATATAGAAAACCAACAGGGGCAGATTGTTAATACAATTAACAGTTACCATCCAAAGATTTTACCTAGTGACTCTGAGATAAACCCTAAGGAGGTGAGTGATGAGCAATTTAAAGTATCAAACTAATATTTGGAAGAGATTTTGAGGATATGTTTTAAAAGAACTTTGAGTTGAGAAATGAGGATAAGGATATTGAAAGACCAATGAAAAAAATTCCTAAGGAATTAGAAAAACCTATTTCCTCAACTAAGATAAATATAGAAAGACCACCTTTACCATTTACTCTGTACTAAGGGGAATAATTGAAAGACAACCCTGAACAAAAGAATAACCTAGAAGAATTTGATCCAGAATTTGAATTATCATGAGAGAACCCGATCCAAAATTTGGGAGATCATGATGTATCATATAAATATCCATTTCTTATAAACTTCAGGGATGATATTAATATGAAAAGTGAGAAATTCACTAGAAGAATATTGTTTCTAGAAATAAATATAAAAGAACAAGGATATGAGTCAGTCTGAAAAGGAAGAGCTGAATGTAAAATTTAATTTCGAGGACTTTGTAGGAATTCCTGGAACTGGAAAAGATTAGCGTATTGATCAAGATTACTTAGATGGAATTTTGATCCAGGTGGAATAATTTGTCGGGCTGGCGATGTTAAAAAAAACATTTTATGGGAGGCAACCCATAGTTATCAGTGTGGTTTTATTTAGTGTGCTTGAGAGTTATAATTGTTAATATTGTACTGTATTTGATTTAGTTTGGATTGATTACTTTGATTGATGATTGGTAGATGTTTGGATTGTTAGCGATTTTATTTGATTTTTATGTGTCATGAGGGAGGTGATTCCTTAACTTGTTATTATGGCTAGACTNTAAATTTTGGGAAGATAATCAATTTAATCGGATATGTAGTTGGAATAATCATGGCTATTAAAATAATTAACTTTCTTTTCCTCATGGATTTAACTTCAACCCACAGAATGTGGAGAAGTATTTGTTAGAAGAGGTTTTTTATTCAAATGGAGAGTGAGCTGGAGTGTAAAGGGACCACAATAAGGAATATGGAAAACCAACTGGGGCAGATTATCAACTCAATTAGTAATTCTCCTCAATTTAACTTCAACTCACCGGATGAGGAGAAGGAATTAATGTTAGAAGAAGTTGTGATTCAAATGATGAGACAATTGGAAAATCAAGTGGTTGTAATAAGGAATATAGAAAACCAACAGGGGCAGATTGTTAATACAATTAACAGTTACCATCCAAAGATTTTACCTAGTGACTCTGAGATAAACCTTAAGGAGATGAGTGATGAGCAATTTAAAGTATCAAACTAATATTTAGAAGAGATTTTGAGGATATGTTTTAAAAGAACTTTGAGTTGAGAAATGAGGATAAGGATATTGAAAGACCAATGAAGAAAGTTCCTAAAAAATTAAAAAAACCTATTTCCTCAACTAAGATAAATATGGAAAGACCACCTTTACCACTTACTCTGTACTAAGGGGAAGAATTGAAAGACAACCCTGAACAAAAGAGTAACCTAGAAGAATTTGATCCAGAATTTGAATTATCTTGAGAGAACCCATTCCAAAATTTGGGAGATCATGATGTATCATATAAATATCAATTTCTTAAAAACTTTAAGGATGATATTAATATGAAAATTGAGAAATTCACTAAAAGAATATTGTTTCTAGAAATAAATATGAAGAACAAGGATATGAGTCAGTCTGAAAAGGAAGAGCTGAATGTAAAATTTAATTTAGAGGACTTTGTAGGAATTTATGGAACTGGAAAAGATTAGCGTATTGATCAAGATTACTTAGATGGAATTTTGATCCAGGTGGAATCATTTGTCGGGCTGACGATGTTAAAAAAAGCACTTTAAGGGAGGCAACCCATAGTTATTAGTGTGGTTTTATTTAGTGTGCTTGAGAGTTTTAATTGTTAATGTTGTACTGTATTTGCTTTAGTTTGGATTGATTACTTTGATTGATGAAAGGTAGATGTTTGGAGTGTTAGCGATTTTATTTGATTTTTATGTGTCATGAGGGAGGTGATTCCTTAACTTGTTATTATTGCTAGACTTATATATTCTCTTATAGTAGTTGAATTGACGAGTCCACTACTGCTCAGGTCTCACCTGGACTTGAGTTTTACAAGAGACATTATGAATTTTAACTGTGAAAGTTCCATCTAAATTTTGTTACATCTTTTCTCTGACTTTATTTTCATTTGATAGGAATTGCTAACCTAATTGATGAGTAACATGTGGATAAATTTAGACTATCCTTATAACTGTTAGAGGTGCTTAATTAATGGGATATGAAGACTCCTGAGGTTGGTGTTCACGACCCAATATATCAGGGATAATCTTATCTTTGGGATTAGAATCTATAAAATCATTTATAAGTTCCTAATATATTTGTAAAGTGATTCCGTTAGAAATTTGAAGTAAGTTAGTGAGATGCAATGAGATAAAGGAAGAATTAACCAAATTTATCATGTGTGTTTGTGTTTGTGCTACAATAATAAAAATATCTGGAGAATGCATAAATATATATATTTCTAAGCCGATACCTGTTATGCTTGTTTGATCTTTCTTTTCATTTTATTGAGCATGTTTTAGTTTAGATTTACTTTCTATTGCATATTGTTCTGTCCTGATGAATGCTTGTAGATGTTTCTGAACTCTTTTTCTTCCTGTTTATATTTTCTGTATTAAAATGTTATACATGTTCAAAATCAAGTTTGGGGGTAGCATGAAAAATAAAATCTAAAGTTAGTATACTTCCTTTTAGTTTAATATTATTGCAAGCATGTTTTAGGCTAGATTCACTTTCTCCTACAGTCATTCAATCCTGATTATGCAAGTATATAAATTTGATAGGATGTTGTAGTTGTTAGTAGATTCTACTTCTTCTTTTTCTTCCTGATAAATTTTATGGAATTAAGTGTAAAATTTTTAAAACTTCAAGTTTGGGGGAAAGAAAAAATTTCTGTTAAAAGGAAGTAAACTAAATTTTATTTATCCTCAATTAACTATATTTTAAAGATTAATTTAACATGACATTGGTTATTAGATTTTAACTTTAAATAACTATATTTATGTTTGTAAATATTATGGTAAACTTGGGCAATAATTTTTAAAAACCAAGGTCAATTCTAAAGTTAAAGATATTTGGTATGAAAGGATAAGACTATGTTTTTCAATTTAAAGTAAAGGAAATTAAATTTTTGAAGTATTAAGAATTTAAGAGTTCCATGTAAGAAGAATAAAATGAAACTTTATGAAAAATCATAAATTGATATGAATTTATAAAGTGAATAAAGGTAAGGATTTTTTACTTTAATAATAGGATAATGAAGTTCAAAATTATTAAAGGCTATCCAGATATAGTAATCCTCACTTGAAAAAGAAAAAGAAAAGAAAGGATAAAAAAGATCTTAAAAGAAAAAAAAAGAAGAAGAAAAGAAAAAAGAAGAAAAGAAAAATGAGTAAGGAGAAGCTTGAGGAGATGCCTAATAAAAAATTGACTTCACTTGAATCAACTTGAGGAAAGGCTTTATTACATTTTTTAAACTTGTATTGGAGTATTAGTAACATTACTAGTAAAGTTTTCATAAAGTTCTTTTTCATATGAATGTTCTAAGTATCCTTGATATGAAAAATTGCAATTCTTCTTGAAATGAATGGAGATTCAGAAATCTTAAATTCGTTTACTAAGTAGTCTTAGACTTAGAGTTTGAAACTATGTTATTAAAGATTTTTCTTAAATTTTAGTATTTTATTTATTAAACTAAAGTATAGAAGTTTATAAGTTAATCTTTATCCTAAGTCATACTTTTAGGTAGTAAAAGGGTTACTTGAGAACAAGTAACATTTAAATTTGCGAAATTTTGATGCGCCTAAAATTTCCTACTTTTTCATATATATTTTACACTCAATTTTAATGATTTTTAATGATATTACACTATAAAGGAAAGTATTTTACATATTTTTGGTTTCAGGAACAAGAAATTAACTTCGGAAGAAAATGAAGCAAAAATGGTGCAATTTAGACTAAAAACAAATAAGAAAGAAAATTCTAACTTGGCATATTTCAATATGTCTTTCTATGCTTAATCTACTGTACATTTCTCAAATATTTTTGAATGAAACTAAATTTTTAAGAAAGGTTATTTTCATGCTTATTTTGTAGTAATATCTGTTAGGAGCGAAACACAACTGAAATGGGGAGAATCGGAGCTGAAACGGTGCCAAACAAAGCAATTTGGAGGAGTTGTTGCAGGGTGGTGCAAGATACGCCAAACCGGTACATGATGCACGAAAATCCACAGAACTGCTACATGATGCACTAGATTTAGCGCAACATGCGCCAGTGACGGCTCTTTGCGGATTAAGGTGGTTCAGGACAAATTTTGGGCAAATTTTCAAATTGTATAAATGCATTGAATCACTCTAAAGTGTATAAAAGGCTGCCTCCCCTTGGAGTGATTCAATGCATTTATACACTTTGGAAGATTCTTTTACTTTTGGATAGAATTTTGAAGGGAATTTTGTATTCTTTTTGGAGGGAGGCAGCCTTTTATAAAAGAGAGGGAAGTCTAGGGCTTGAAGAGAAGTTTTTGGGCATGAGTTTTGGCATGTGTGTGTGTGTGTGTCTATGTGTGCGTGTGAGTGGTGTGAAAGTGAGTTAGAGAGAGAGAGAGAGAGTCAAGGGCTTGGAGATCTTCTTCAAGGATTGTAAGAGGAGAGGGAAGGTGACATATTTCTTCTTCATTACATTTATAGGAGAGAATTGAGAGTGACTGTAAGTAGAGAAAGGCTTAAAGAGAACATCTAGGGATTTTCTTGGGAAGGATTGTGAGATAAGTTGTGTCTTTTGTTTCTTTATTTTGTAAACTTATTTTTATTTATGAAATTTGTGTTTTGTCATATCCTTCTCATGAATTCTGAGTAGTCTTATTTATTCTTCTCCCTACTATGAGATTTGGTTTTGTGAAGTATTGATTTTGTTTTATATGGTTTTAAATGGCAAAAAATTGTGATGATTTGAACTCTGATATTCATTTACATATTGATTTAACCAATTGAATTGTTAAAATGTGCTGAGAAACATATGCTCCAAAAGGGCTATGATTTATACAACATAGGGAGAATCACATTTGATTCAATGTGAGAGTATTTTATCCATGGAGTTGGGTGCAAATAAATAAGGAAATATACATTGTTGGATGCAGAATTAGAGATTTTAAGGTGAAAGATTAAAATCCCCAATTTGGTCTAGTTGATTGGAAACTGATGAGACATTGTTAGCCCTCAGGGAAGGGAGTAGTGGGAGCTCTAAAGTGGCAGCCAGCATCCTCCTAGCCTAACCACGAAATTAAGGACCAAACTCTGGATTTGTTAATGTTCTTTATGCACTCGGAAGAGGGTATAGAATAAGATTGCTCCTATTTAGCACGAAATAATTTTATATATATTTTAAATGTTTTTAATTTCTTTATAATCAATAAACTCATTGTAAAGGGAAAGGATGTTTACTTAAATTTGAACTCTTCGTCACAAAACTTTGTTTAGTTTTAGTAAATTTATCTTTGAAGTTTAGAAATTAACTTAGTAAACTTAGTTCTTTTTGTTACCTTTTTCTTAGCATTCGTTAAACCCATTTTAACTTATCTTTCTTAATTTACTTCTTATAGTTTGGATATTGTGATTTATGTTATTATCATAAGAATGTCCATCTTCCAAATTAAGACTTTATAGTATACTAGAATCAGCCTAAAGGATTTCTTACTGCGCTTCTCTATGGGATCGATACTGGGGTTTTTAAAGAAAGTCCTATATTACTTGAAGCGATACGTGCACTTATGTAGAACCACTGGTGAACTATTTTATGTATTTTATAACATTTTGATTTTGCACTTTAAGTATTAATACAAATTGGGTCAAGTTTTTGGCCATCTTTTTGAAAGCTAAATTACTCTGTAATTTCAGGACGGGTCAAGTTTTTGGCCTTGTTACTGGGGATTTAAATTGACATAAAACATTCAAAAAAACAACACACACTAGGGGCGCATCATTTGGCAGTAGACATCAGAGATTCACCAACAATTAATACACTAGCATGAGCAGTAACAACACTATTATGAGTATCAATACATGTACAATACTGTGCAAGCTAAAATGTATAGGAGACAGGGATGGCTTGCTGGACTAGAGCCTTTGGGGTACCCATTACCACCATCATACAAACCATATGAGTTCAATTTGTAACACATGAAGGAGGATGAGGATGATGAGTAGTTAGGATTTGTTTCCATGGTATTTATGTTGGATGATTATTTTTTTGCTCATAGATCCTCTAATTTCTTTTGATTTCCTTATTTTGATTTACTTGTTATTAAAATTTTTTAAGATTTATATTTGGGCATCGTTGGTTTTCTTGCTTTTATGCTATCTTTCAGTATTTTTGAGTAGCTTTGTCTTCTTTGAGATGTTGGGCGTAAATGCATGTTTTTATGCTTCTTGATTACATTTGTTTTTCTATTTTTACTACATTTCTATGGTTGTTCATTCCCTGTTTAATGTTCATACTTTTATTAATTATTTGTTATGTGACAAAGTGACCCGACCTGCAATTACACAGATATTTATGTTCCTTAATATTCCAAAAACTTGACCCAAATTATATTTAGAGGCTTGTGAGAACAACTATAGTATGATAAAATTTAAAGAAATAATTTTCTCATGGGGATACTACGCAAGTATACGTATCATTTCAAGCAATACAAAGTTTTCTTTAAAAACCCCCGCATCAATCCCACAAGGAACACATAAAAAAAAGTAATAAATGAAATACAAGAATTTTAACATAAAGAGAACTTTACTTAAGACAGGAACAACTATCTAACGATAAAAACTAAGTTTAGTAATTTCTACAAAATGTAAATTAAACTGAATGTAAAATTTTTAGAAAATATATATAAAAAGAGACTTTCTCCTTGCATGTATTTCATAATTAGTGTAGGATTTCAAAACTGTTTAGAAGCTTAAATGTGGAATTGTGACAAATAAAAGCATACCTATTCTCTACTTCTTTCCATTGTGCAAAGAACATTGACTAATCTAAAGTTGGTGTCGGGTAGGATCTAGTCTCTCACTCTTAGACTACCCATTGTGTCCTCTCTAGAAGACCTACCAATGACCATTAGTTACAATCTTTAGACCAAATTGTTAAAAAAATCTAGCTTATCACTCTAGAAATATCAATTTTATGCCAATCAAATCTTATCTCCCTATATATTTTCACGTCCTTCAGACGATCACCACTACTATTTCAAAGGTGAAATATGATACGTACAAGTTAAGAAATCTTAACCCTCTCAAATTTATAAGTTTCATTAATATATTTTTACAATACAAGTGGCCAATTTTTAAATTAAATGAAGATCCGATAAAAATATCATCACAATTTTTAAGAATAAAAAAAGTTATAAACAAATTCAAAATTTCTTATCTGATTACTTCATATAGCAAAGAAAAATAGAGAGAAAACTATTCAAAACTCATGGGGATAACAAAACAAAACATATGTATAAAAGCCAAATCCAAAGTACAAAACATTAAAGACAAAGATACAAATACTTATCTTGAATGGTTCCCCAAGCACTCCTTCAAAGTTCTCTTACTTATCTAATTCCAACAACACTTACAAGACTCAAAAACTCTAGAAATAACAAAGACTCACAAAGAACACTACTCACACAATTAACACATTCACAAACTATGTGACTCTATATATCTGACTCCCCTAGCCTCTTGGAATTAATCCATATTTGTAGAGCTTCAATAATGACCAAGGGTTGCTTCAGACATCTCTTAAAAGTTTGGCCTCATTCAATGAATCTTCTAGAAAATAATCGTGGCACCTAAGCACCATACCATCGCATCTAGGCACCAGCCAAGTTCTGCATCTGACACCTTGGCGCCAGTTCAGCTGGTTTGCATTATTCTTTAGTTTAGCCCATTTTTGCTCAATTTTACTCTTAAACTCTTTTTCTTGCTCCTAGAGCCACAAACATAAAAATACGTTTTATTAAAGCATAGTATCCTAAAAAACTGAGCATAAAATGTGCGTAAAAAATTGGTAATTTTAAGGTGGATCAATTCCCTCAAACTTAAATGTTACTTGTCCTCAAGTAACCTTTCTTACTATATAAAAAAAGTATAGCATATGAAAATGAGTTTTGCTTGAAGATTTTTATTGTTTTGATTTTATAAAAGCAATATTGAAACTTTAGAAAGATTTTTAATAACACCTGTTAAAACTAGAATATAAAAACATTTAGTAGTTAAGTTTAAGAATTCTGGTTTCTTATTTATTTCAAGAATAATTGAAGTTTGTCATTATAAAGATACTTAGAAGAATTATAAGAAAATGAATTTCACAAGGATATTACTAGTAAGGATGCTAATTATTTATAAATAAGCTTAGAAATGTAATTAAGTATCTTTCCTTGTGATGATTTAAGTGAAGCCAATTTTTTTTAGGCATCTCCTCAAGCTTCTCCTCACATATATTTTTCTTTTTGCTTTATTCTTCTTTTAGGATCATTTTCAATCTTTTCCTTTTATTTTCATGTCATGTGAGGATTACTATATCTAGATTGCCTTTAATGATTTTGAACTCCTTCATCCCTACTTGATAAATGTGTATTAGACTTAAAATAGATTTTTCATAAAGTCTCAGTTCTTTCTTTTCAAATAAAAATCCAAAATCTTTAACACATCCAAAAATATAATTTTCTTTATTTTAAATAGTAAAAACATAATCTTATACTCTTATACTAAATATCTCAAAGCCATAATCAATCTTTATTATTAAAAACTTTTACTTAAGTTTACTATATTATTTATAAACTCAAAAATATTGTTATCCCAAGCTATCCCAACTTACCACATGTTATATTAAAATAATTTTTGAAAATATTTTTTACTTAGGACAAATAAGGTTTTGTTTTAAACATTTTCTCCCTTCCCCTAAACTTAAATTTTAAATTAGTTTAAGATAGTTTAGTTGAAGAAATAGAAAATTTTAAGATTTCTAAGCATGAGAACAATACAGGTACAATAAAAATGTATGTTGAGAAGTAGACAATTTAAATTAAAACAGGTATATCATGAAAAGCTTGCAAATATAAAAATGTACTCTAACACATATCCAATATTAAATAAAGGAGTAGCAAAAGTAGCAGTGATAAAACATAATTACACTAAGCAATCTTACATAGTTATACATAAAAAAATTCAAACATACAAAATAATAAACAAATCTATGATAGAAAAGTAAGAAAGCATAATCATCTCCTTCAACATCATCATAACCATCAAAATCAAATGATATGTCTTCAGCTATAGATTTTGGGTCTGCATAAGGAGTAATCAAGGGCAAGTAAGAAACTCAACTGACATGTCTACCTTCATGAATTTCACTAATGCCTCTTCAAAATCAACATCAAAATCACTCTTTCTTCTAATATAATCTGCCATGTAATCAAATTTATTTTCCATATCTTCCATACGACAACAACAACAACAACAACAACAAAGCCTTAATCCCACTACGTGGGGTCGGCTACATGAATCCTTTTTCTCCATTGCGTCCTATTTAGTGTCATATTTTCATTTA
>JXCR01141489.1:268484-327063 GCA_002079205.1 Phalaenopsis hybrid cultivar
ATCCAGTTAACCTTTAATTTCCTTAGGATAAAAAGTTATATTTTTCTTCCTTCGAATTTCTTCAAACCTCAAATGTCTATAATAATTAATGTTGCTTATCGAGATAACATTTTTCTATGGTGATTGCAGCTCAAGCAGATTTGCCAAGCTTCAAGGAATCAAGTGCTCTCTAGCTGGTAGGAATCTGTACATGAGATTCTGCTGCAGGACCGGAGATGCAATGGGCATGAATATGGTTTCCAAAGGCGTGCAGAATGTACTGGACTGCCTGCAAAATGACTTCCCTGACATGGATGTCATCAGTATCTCAGGTGAGAAATATCTCTGTTCCTCCGCTCATAAATTTGCTTTTTTTTTTTTTTATTCATTTACGAATAATCATCATTGTATTATATAATAAGCAATTTTAAATCTCATGTTTTTCTTAGCAATATGGTTATTTATTATATACTTGTTTGAGTTAAAATATCTTAAATTGAGTTTTTCACCTGTTAATATTTTCATTTTCTTCTAAAATTTTATTGATAATAGCATATATGTTATGTTGTGAAACTCAAAATCTATCTTTTAATTTAACTATTATCATAGCTATTCTTCTGAATTTGTCTTTCATGTCTTTTTCAATGTAATTATGTTCGAGTTTGCCTTAAGTTTCTTTGTTGGCTAGTAAGCCATTTTTATTTTATATGTGAAATTCATATTCATAAATAGATGTATTTCTTTCCTGCTACTGAGATATTAAAATTTTCTTAAACTTCATCAGATATCTCAATTAATCTACTCTGGTTTCCTTGGCTTTTGCGGGAAAGCCTATTTTTAAATCTCTTTCTCTTCCTGTTTGGTATTTCTTATCATTTCAAGTTTTCTGAACCGTGCAGGAAATTTCTGCTCTGACAAGAAGCCTGCCGCTGTTAATTGGATTGAAGGGAGAGGAAAATCGGTGGTTTGTGAGGCTATTATCAAGGGAGAGATCGTGAAGAAAGTTCTCAAGACAAGTGTCTCCGCACTAGTAGAGCTAAACGTCATTAAAAACCTTGCTGGATCAGCTGTGGCGGGGGCTCTAGGTGGGTTCAATGCTCATGCCAGCAACATCGTGACTGCCATATATATAGCCACCGGTCAGGATCCTGCACAAAATGTGGAGAGCTCTCACTGCATCACTATGATGGAAGCTGTCAATGATAACAACGATCTCCACATCTCTGTAACCATGCCTTCAATTGAGGTACTTCTCATTTTAGCTTTTCCTACGACCATTATATTCTTCTTCTTTCCTTGGAGATTTTATTTGATAAATAGTTATTTTGAGATAGTAAGGTGTCAAAATGACTTTTTGACGGTGTACTTTGGGCTATTCTAATTTCATAATTTATAAAAATACTAAATTTCCTCAAGACTCTTTCAATTGGTTATGAAATAGTCCTCCTTTTAAGAAGTTTGNGGAGATTTTATTTGATAAATAGTTATTTTGAGATAGTAAGGTGTCAAAATGACTTTTTGACGGTGTACTTTGGGCTATTCTAATTTCATAATTTATAAAAAATACTAAATTTCCTCAAGACTCTTTCAATTGGTTATGAAATAGTCCTCCTTTTAAGAAGTTTGAGAACTATTTCATCATATATTAATAGGTTTGGGAACTAAATTGATAATTTTTTTTTATGTAATTTGGGATTAAAATGATGAAATAGTTCCCAAAATTCCTATCTGTTGAGATTGATGCCCCACATTAAAAGGAGACTGGCCCTAAGTCAAATTGTTGCCCTACGTTTGAGATAAACTAACCATTAGATTACTACCAAGGCATCCTTCTTTTCGTCCAGATCTACAACCTCCTTTCGCATGGAAAATTCCGTGCCCAAACTCTACCACCATGCGGTTGGCATTGCAACTCGTCCTATCTAGTTAATTAAGACTTTAGTGTAGGCTTGTAATCATATCTCTTCATTTATTTATTTTTAATAATAATAAAACTATATTAAATAAATTACAGAACACTTAAGCCTGGGTGCAAAGTGCCCCAATTTATAAGCCTACTTGATGTCACGCATGACCATGATTTAAGCTTGTTTTTATTAACGCATATTCTTCCATTTCTTTTTCATTTTTCAGGTTGGCACAGTCGGTGGTGGGACGCAACTTGCTTCCCAATCNGTAAAAATAAAGAATTAAACATTATGTAGTTTTTATGTTAATATAAATTTGTTAAGTGAAGAAATATAAAAAAAATTTAACTTTAAGAAGAGGATAGTGAAGTTCAAAATCATTAAAGGCTATCCAGATTAGTAATCCTCGCATACATAAAAAATTAAGAAAAAAGAGAAGAAGAAAATAAAGAAAAAGGGGATTAAAAATGATCTTGAAAAGTAAAAAAAAAACAAGGGAAGAAAGATGTAGGGAGAAGCTTGAGGAGAGGCGTAATTAAAAATTGGTTTCACTTGAATCAACTTAAGGAAAAACTTGGACACATTTTCTAAACTTTTTATATGAATATTAGCTTAATGATTACTGAAGTTTTATGAATTTATTTTTCATATGTATTTTCTAAGGGACTTTAATGTGACAAATTGCAATTTTTCATGAAAAAATTAGAGGATCAGAAATCTTAGACTAAATTACTGAATATCCTAGCACCTTTAGTATTAACTGGAGTTGTTTTGAATTTTTTTCAAGTTATACTATTATGTTTAGAGAACTTAATTATGGATATCTAGAAGTTAAATTCCTTACCACAAGTCATATTTTTATTTAGTGGAGTTACTTGAGGACAAGAAACAAGTAAGTTTTTGGGGATTTTGATACACAAAAAAATATACACATTTTTAGACCCATATTTTGTACTTATTTTTGGTGATATTACACCTTAATAGAAGGTATTTTGATGTTTTCTTGTATGTTAGTGATTTTTAGGAATTAAAGCAAAAAGGAAGCAAAAAGGATGGAATTTGGAGTCAAAATGACATTTTTGAAGAAGTACTCAACGTCAACCACGCCAAGGGCAGCGTTGATGGCGCAGAACAACAGAACAACTGAAATTTTTACTTAATGTCGATGGCGCCAAACTAGCACTGACGGCGTCAAAGGCGGTTCAGTCCCGTTTCTAGAAGGTTCGAGGTATTTGAACGATTTTTGAAGAGTTTTTTGAGGCACCTCTTGGAGAATCGACCTTGCTCTTTATTTGGGGCCAAAATTCATCAGGAAAGTGACTCCTTTTCGCTCCAAGATGTTCCACCATGCTGTATTTTTTTCATTCTTCATAATCCATTTTTATTTCACCACCATATTGGAGTCCATTAGTGATTTTTATTTATAGTTTAGAGTTTGTGTGGTGAGATTTAGTGTGAAACTTTCTGTAAGAGTGTTGGAGAGGAGAAAGTGAGAGATATCTTCTTCCTGCATTCCTAAGGAAAGGCTATAAGAGATTTGCTTTGAGAAGGAGTTTCAGATAAGTTTTATTTGTTTATCAGTATTGTATGAACTTTCTTTTATATATGAAATTTATGTTTTGTTGTGTCTTTCTCATGATGTCTGAGTAGTTTACTCTATCTTTCTCCCTACTCTGAGATATGGTGAAATGAAGAGATAATATGATGTGCCCATATCAAAATATAAAATAAATTGTGATGATTTTCAACTCCAAACTTAATTTAAATTTTAAGCTGGCCAATTGAATTGTTAAAATATGTTGTGAAAAATATGATTCGGGAAATGGAGTATGAGTTCTACAACAGAGTGAGGATCACAATTGATTTCATGGACGAGAAATTAACTCATGGAATTAAGTACAAATAAATAGGAAAATATTCTTTGTTGGGTGTAGAATTGGAGAATATTTAGGGTGACAGACTAAAATCTCCAATTCAGTCTTAGTGTTTAAAAACTAAATCGAGCTTTAGCTTTTAGGTGAAGGGAATTGGGAGCTCTGGAGTGGGAGCAGGTATCCTCCTAGCCTAGCCACCTATTTCGGGACTAAACCTAGGATTAGCCAATGATTTCCTATGCACTGTATCAGGGTAGAGAATTATAATTGCTCCTATTTGGCACAATACATATTATAAACATTTATCTCATCTCATTTTACCAGAACCTTGATTGTAGTGGGAAGGATGTTTTTCACATAATAAATCTTCATTATATAAACATAGTTAGTAGATTAGTATTTACTTTTTAAACTTTTCATTTATGTTTTGCTAATAGTTAAGTACTTTAGTTTTGATAGCATCTCAACATTCAAAATTAGTGACAGTGATTTTGTTTGATTTTCTATAAATTTCCTAGTAAAACTTTTAACTACCAATTTACACCTTCCCTGTGGGATCGATATTTAGGGCATAAATAGAAAGTCCTTTATTACTTGATAACGATACGTATACTTGCGTAGAATCTCATTATTATTTGTCAATAATTATATATATTTTACACAACTTACTTTTCATACAAAGATCAAGTTTTTGGTGTTGTAGTGGTGTCAACTTCATAAATCCTTACATATAAAAAATTAGGATCAGCAGCAAATATCCTCTCAGCCTAACCATAGAATTAGGGACAAAACTCTGGATTAGTCAAAGTTCATTATGCACACGGAAGAGGGTAATTAATTGGATTGCTCTTATTTGGCACAAAACAATTTTATATATTTTAAATGTTTTTATTTTTTTACAACCCATAAATTCATTGTAAAGGGAAAGGATGCTTTCTTAAATTTGAACTCTTCTTCACAAAATTTTTTTTAGTCTTAGTAAATTTAACTTTGAAGTTTAGAAATTATTTTAGTAAACTTAGTTCTATTAATTATATNTTTGCCTATAATTGTATATATTTTACACAACTTACTTTTCATACAAGGATCAAGTTTTTGGTGTTGTAGTGGTGTCAACTTCATAAATCCTTACATATAAAAAATCGGGATCAACAACAAATATCCTCTCAGCCTAACCACAAAATTAGGGACAAAACTCAGGATTAGTCAAAGTTCATTATGCACACGGAAGAGGGTAATTAATAGGATTGCTCCTATTTGGTATAAAACAATTTTATATATTTTAAATGTTTTTATTTTTTACAACCCATAAACTCATTGTAAAGGGAAAGGATGCTTTCTTAAATTTGAACTCTTTTTCACAAAAAATTTTTTAGTCTTAGTAAATTTAACTTTGAAGTTTAGAAATTATTTTAGTAAACTTAGTTCTATTAATTATATTTCTGTTAGCATTCATTAAACCCATTTTAATTTTTCTTTCTTACTTTACTTTTTATAGTTTAGATATATTGATTTATGTTATTATCATAAGAATTTACATCTTCCACATTAAGACTTTATAGTAGTAGACTAGAATTAGCCTATAGGATTTCTTATTGCGCTCTTCTATGGGATCAATACTGGGGTTTTTAAAGAAAGCCCCATATAACTTGAAGTGATACGTGCACTTGTGTAGAACCACTAGTGTGTGAACTATTTTATATATTTTATAGCATTTTTATTTTGTACTTTAACTACTTAATATAAATTGTGTCAAGTTTTTGTTCATTTTTTTAAAGCTAAATTACTACATAATTTCAGGACGGGTCAAGTTTTTCGCACTGTTACTGGGGATTTAATTTACATAAATTACGTAGAAAAATAACACATATTAAGGGCACATCATGTTTTTAACATCGTTGTCGGGGAAGCTTCGGTAAGAATTTTAGGAGAATTTTATTTAAACCTAAAAGACTTAGATTTGGGATTTACAGTATTATTATATAGTAGTGTGTTTAATTATTGTGTGTTTATTTTATACAAAATCCAAAATACCAAAAATATTTTTGATATATATTTGATTATTTAAGTCTTTAGATTAGTATGTGTAGTTCAAGAGCTGCAGACCTTAAATTTTACAAGTTAAATTTGGTGAGAACTTTTGGGAGAGATTTGAAAAAACTCCATGAATTTAATGTAGAAATGGTAGATCAATGATACCATAAATATTCAGATTTGGATTATAATGCTAGTAGCTTTGAAAGAGTAAACCCTAAGAAAGTGGCAAATTTTCAAGAAGATATGCTTACAATTTTAATTTCTCAGGTTGCAGATATTGAGAGGAAATTAGATCAATAAATAAAAAGATATTCTCAAGGACCCTCAATTATTAAGGAAAATTCATTTACACAGCGGATTGAAACTAGCCATGAGATACATAATTCTTATTATGATTATTACAATCCAGGTTGGGAAAATCATTTGAATTTTAACAGGAATAATAATTTTGGAGGAGAAGATAAATTTTGGGAAGATAATCAATTTAATCGGATATGTAGTTGGAATAATCATGGCTATTAAAATAATTAACTTTCTTTTCCTCATGGATTTAACTTCAACCCACAGAATGTGGAGAAGTATTTGTTAGAAGAGGTTTTTTATTCAAATGGAGAGTGAGCTGGAGTGTAAAGGGACCACAATAAGGAATATGGAAAACCAACTGGGGCAGATTATCAACTCAATTAGTAATTCTCCTCAATTTAACTTCAACTCACCGGATGAGGAGAAGGAATTAATGTTAGAAGAAGTTGTGATTCAAATGATGAGACAATTGGAAAATCAAGTGGTTGTAATAAGGAATATAGAAAACCAACAGGGGCAGATTGTTAATACAATTAACAGTTACCATCCAAAGATTTTACCTAGTGACTCTGAGATAAACCTTAAGGAGATGAGTGATGAGCAATTTAAAGTATCAAACTAATATTTAGAAGAGATTTTGAGGATATGTTTTAAAAGAACTTTGAGTTGAGAAATGAGGATAAGGATATTGAAAGACCAATGAAGAAAGTTCCTAAAAAATTAAAAAAACCTATTTCCTCAACTAAGATAAATATGGAAAGACCACCTTTACCACTTACTCTGTACTAAGGGGAAGAATTGAAAGACAACCCTGAACAAAAGAGTAACCTAGAAGAATTTGATCCAGAATTTGAATTATCTTGAGAGAACCCATTCCAAAATTTGGGAGATCATGATGTATCATATAAATATCAATTTCTTAAAAACTTTAAGGATGATATTAATATGAAAATTGAGAAATTCACTAAAAGAATATTGTTTCTAGAAATAAATATGAAGAACAAGGATATGAGTCAGTCTGAAAAGGAAGAGCTGAATGTAAAATTTAATTTAGAGGACTTTGTAGGAATTTATGGAACTGGAAAAGATTAGCGTATTGATCAAGATTACTTAGATGGAATTTTGATCCAGGTGGAATCATTTGTCGGGCTGACGATGTTAAAAAAAGCACTTTAAGGGAGGCAACCCATAGTTATTAGTGTGGTTTTATTTAGTGTGCTTGAGAGTTTTAATTGTTAATGTTGTACTGTATTTGCTTTAGTTTGGATTGATTACTTTGATTGATGAAAGGTAGATGTTTGGAGTGTTAGCGATTTTATTTGATTTTTATGTGTCATGAGGGAGGTGATTCCTTAACTTGTTATTATTGCTAGACTTATATATTCTCTTATAGTAGTTGAATTGACGAGTCCACTACTGCTCAGGTCTCACCTGGACTTGAGTTTTACAAGAGACATTATGAATTTTAACTGTGAAAGTTCCATCTAAATTTTGTTACATCTTTTCTCTGACTTTATTTTCATTTGATAGGAATTGCTAACCTAATTGATGAGTAACATGTGGATAAATTTAGACTATCCTTATAACTGTTAGAGGTGCTTAATTAATGGGATATGAAGACTCCTGAGGTTGGTGTTCACGACCCAATATATCAGGGATAATCTTATCTTTGGGATTAGAATCTATAAAATCATTTATAAGTTCCTAATATATTTGTAAAGTGATTCCGTTAGAAATTTGAAGTAAGTTAGTGAGATGCAATGAGATAAAGGAAGAATTAACCAAATTTATCATGTGTGTTTGTGTTTGTGCTACAATAATAAAAATATCTGGAGAATGCATAAATATATATATTTCTAAGCCGATACCTGTTATGCTTGTTTGATCTTTCTTTTCATTTTATTGAGCATGTTTTAGTTTAGATTTACTTTCTATTGCATATTGTTCTGTCCTGATGAATGCTTGTAGATGTTTCTGAACTCTTTTTCTTCCTGTTTATATTTTCTGTATTAAAATGTTATACATGTTCAAAATCAAGTTTGGGGGTAGCATGAAAAATAAAATCTAAAGTTAGTATACTTCCTTTTAGTTTAATATTATTGCAAGCATGTTTTAGGCTAGATTCACTTTCTCCTACAGTCATTCAATCCTGATTATGCAAGTATATAAATTTGATAGGATGTTGTAGTTGTTAGTAGATTCTACTTCTTCTTTTTCTTCCTGATAAATTTTATGGAATTAAGTGTAAAATTTTTAAAACTTCAAGTTTGGGGGAAAGAAAAAATTTCTTTTAAAAGGAAGTAAACTAAATTTTATTTATCCTCAATTAACTATATTTTAAAGATTAATTTAACATGACATTGGTTATTAGATTTTAACTTTAAATAACTATATTTATGTTTGTAAATATTATGGTAAACTTGGGCAATAATTTTTAAAAACCAAGGTCAATTCTAAAGTTAAAGATATTTGGTATGAAAGGATAAGACTATGTTTTTCAATTTAAAGTAAAGGAAATTAAATTTTTGAAGTATTAAGAATTTAAGAGTTCCATGTAAGAAGAATAAAATGAAACTTTATGAAAAATCATAAATTGATATGAATTTATAAAGTGAATAAAGGTAAGGATTTTTTACTTTAATAATAGGATAATGAAGTTCAAAATTATTAAAGGCTATCCAGATATAGTAATCCTCACTTGAAAAAGAAAAAGAAAAGAAAGGATAAAAAAGATCTTAAAAGAAAAAAAAAGAAGAAGAAAAGAAAAAAGAAGAAAAGAAAAATGAGTAAGGAGAAGCTTGAGGAGATGCCTAATAAAAAATTGACTTCACTTGAATCAACTTGAGGAAAGGCTTTATTACATTTTTTAAACTTGTATTGGAGTATTAGTAACATTACTAGTAAAGTTTTCATAAAGTTCTTTTTCATATGAATGTTCTAAGTATCCTTGATATGAAAAATTGCAATTCTTCTTGAAATGAATGGAGATTCAGAAATCTTAAATTCGTTTACTAAGTAGTCTTAGACTTAGAGTTTGAAACTATGTTATTAAAGATTTTTCTTAAATTTTAGTATTTTATTTATTAAACTAAAGTATAGAAGTTTATAAGTTAATCTTTATCCTAAGTCATACTTTTAGGTAGTAAAAGGGTTACTTGAGAACAAGTAACATTTAAATTTGCGAAATTTTGATGCGCCTAAAATTTCCTACTTTTTCATATATATTTTACACTCAATTTTAATGATTTTTAATGATATTACACTTTAAAGGAAAGTATTTTGCATATTTTTGGTTTCAGGAACAAGAAAGGAACTTCGGAAGAAAATGAAGAAAAAATGGTGCAATTTAGACTAAAAACGAGCAAGAAAGAAAATTCTGACTTGGCATATTTCAATATGTCTTTCTATGCTTAATCTACTGTACATTTCTCAAATATTTTTGAATGAAATTAAATTTTTAAGAAAGGTTATTTTCATGCTTATTTTGTAGTAATATCTGTTGGGAGCGAAACACAACTGAAATGGGGAGAATCAGAGCTGAAACGGTGCCAAACGAAGCAATTTGGAGGAGTTGTTGCAGGGTGGTGCAAGATACGCCAAACCGGTACATGATGCACGAAAATCCACAGAACTGCTACATGATGCACCAGATTTGGCGCAACATGCGCCAGTGACGGCTTTTTGCGGATTAAGGTGGTTCAGGACGAATTTTGGGAAAATTTTCAAAGTGTATAAATGCATTGAATCACTCTAAAGTGTATAAAAGGCTGCCACCCCTTAGAGTGATTCAATGCATTTATACACTTTGGAAGATTCTTTTGTGAAGGTATATGTCTCTTGGATCAATGGACATGTCTTTTAAATTCAAAAGAGTTGACTTTTGGATAGAATTTTGAAGGGAATTTTGTATTCTTTTCGGAGGGAGGCAACCTTTTATAAAAGAGAGGGAAGTCTAGGACTTGAAGAGAAGTTTTTGGGCATGAGTTTTGGCATGTGTGTGTGTGTGTGTCTGTGTGTGCATGTGAGTGGTGTGAGAGTGAGTTAGAGAGAGAGAGAGAGAGTCAAGGGCTTGGAGATCTTCTTCAAGGATTGTAAGAGGAGAGGGAAGGTGACATATTTCTTCTTCATTACATTTATAGGAGAGAATTGAGAGTGCTTGTAAGTAGAGAAAGACTTAAAGAGAACATCTAGGGATTTTCTTGGGAAGAATTGTGAGATAAGTTGTGTCTTTTGTTTCTTTATTTTGTAAACTTATTTTTATTTATGAAATTTGTGTTTTGTCATATCCTTCTCATGAATTCTGAGTAGTCTTATTTATTCTTCTCCCTACTATGAGATTTGGTTTTGTGAAGTATTGATTTTGTTTTATATGGTTTTAAATGGCAAAAAATTGTGATGATTTGAACTCCGATATTCATTTACATTTTAATTTAGCCAATTGAATTGTTAAAATGTGTTGAGAAACATATGCTCCAAAAGGGCTATGATTTCTACAACATAGGGAGAATCACATTTGATTTCATGTGAGAGTATTTTATCCATGGAGTTGGGTGCAAATAAATAAAGAAATATACATTGTTGGATGCAGAATTGGAGATTTTAAGGTGAAAGATTAAAATCCCCAATTTGGTCCAGTTGATTGGAAACTGATGAGAGATTGTTAGCCTTCAAGGGAGGGAGTAGTGGGAGCTCTAAAGTGGCAGCCAACATCCTCCTAGCCTAACCATGAAATTAAGGACCAAACTCTGGATTTGTCAATGTTCTTTATGCACTCGGAAGAGGGTATAGAATAAGATTGCTCCTATTTAGCACGAAACAATTATATATATATATTTTCAATGTTTTTAATTTCCTTACAATCAATAAACTCATTCTAAAGGGAAAGGATGCTTTCTTAAATTTGAACTCTTTGTCACAAAACTTTGTTTAGTCTTAGTAAATTTATCTTTGAAGTTTAGAAATTAACTTAGTAAACTTAGTTCTTTTTGTTACATTTTTGTTAGCATTCATTAAACCCATTTTAACTTATCTTTCTTAATTTACTTCTTATAGTTTGGATATTGTGATTTATGTTATTATCATATGAATTTCCATCTTCCAAATTAAGACTTTATAGAATACTAGAATTAGCCTAAAGGATTTCTTACTGCGCTTCTCTATGGGATCGATATTGGGGTTTTTAAAGAAAGTCCTATATTACTTGAAGCAATACGTGCACTTATGTAGAACCACTAGTGAACTATTTTATATATTTTATAACATTTTGATTTCGCACTTTAAGTATTAATACAAATTGGGTCAAGTTTTTGGCCATATTTTTGAAAGCTAAATTACTCCGTAATTTCAGGATGGGTCAAGTTTTTGGCATTATTACTGGGGATTTAAATTGACATAAAACATTCAAAAAAACAACACACACTAGGGGCGCATCATTTGGCAGTAGACATCAGAGATTCACCAACAATTAATACACTAGCATGAGCAGTAACAACACTATTATGAGTATCAATACATGTACAATACTGTGCAAGCTAAAATGTATAGGAGACAGGGATGGCTTGCTGGACTAGAGCCTTTGGGGTACCCATTACCACCATCATACAAACCATATGAGTTCAATTTGTAACACATGAAGGAGGATGAGGATGACGAGAAGTTAGGATTTGTTTCCAAGGTATTTATGTTGGATGATTATTTTTTTGCTCATAGATCCTCTAATTTCTTCTGATTTCCTTATTTTGATTTACTTGTTATTAAAATTTTTTAAGATTTATATTTGGACATCGTTCGTTTTCTTGCTTTTATGCTATCTTTCAGTATTTTTGAGTAGCTTTGTCTTCTTTGAGATGTTGGGCATAAATGCATGTTTTTATGCTTCTTGATTACATTTGTTTTTCTATTTTTTCTACATTTCTATGGTAGTTCATTCCCTGTTTAATGTTCATACTTTTATTGATCATTTGTTATGTGAACAAAGTGACCCGACCTGCAATTACACAGATATTTATGTTCCTTAATATTCCAAAAACTTGACCCAAATTATATTTAGCGGCTTGTGAGAATAACTATAGTATGATAAAATTTAAAGAAATAATTTTCTCATTGGGGATACTACGCAAGTATACGTATCATTTCAAGCAATACAGAGTTTCTTTAAAAACCCCCGCATCAATCCCACAGGGAACACATAAACAAAAAGTAAGAAATGAAATACAAGAATTTTAACTTAAAGAGAACTTTACTTAAGACTGCAACAACTATTTAAAGATAAAAACTAAGTTTAGTAATTTCTACAAAATGTAAATTAAACTGAATGTAAAGGTTTTAGAAAATATATATAAAAAGAGACTTTCTCCTTGCATGTATTTCATAATTAGTGTAGGATTTCAAAATTGTTTAGAAGTTTAAATGTGGAATTGTGACAAATAGAAGCATACCTATTCTCTACTTCTTTCGATTGTGCAAAGAACATTGACTAATCTAAAGTTGGTGTCAAAATGTATAGTAGCGTTGGGTAGGATCTAGTCTCTCACTCTTAGACTACCCATTGTGTCCTCTCTATAAGACCTACCAATGACCATTAGTTACAATCTTTAGACCAAATTGTTAAAAAAATCTAGCTTATCACTCTAGAAATATCAATTTTATGCCAATCAAATCTTATCTCCCTATATATTTTCACGTCCTTCAGACGATCACCACTACTATTTCAAAGGTGAAATATGATACGTACAAGTTAAGAAATCTTAACCCTCTCAAATTTATAAGTTTCATTAATATATTTTTACAATACAAGTGGCCAATTTTTAAATTAAATGAAGATCCGATAAAAATATCATCACAATTTNCTATGCCCATCAAATCTTATCTCCCTATATATTTTCACGTCCTTCAGACGATCACCACTACTCTTTCCAAGGTGAAATATGATACGTACAAGTTAAGAAATATTAACCCTCTCAGATTTATAAGTTTTATCAATATATTTTTACAATACAAGTGGCCAATTTTTAAATTAAATGAAGATCCGATAAAAATATCATCACAATTTTTAAGAATAAAAAAAGTTATAAACAAATTCAAAATTTCTTATCTGATTACTTCATATAGCAAAGAAAAAGAGAGAAAACTATTCAAAACTCATGGGGATAACAAAACAAAACATATGTATAAAAGTCAAATCCAAAGTACAAAACATTAAAGATAAAGATACAAATACTTATCTTGAATGGTTCCCCAAGCACTCCTTCAAAGTTCTCTAACTTCTCTAACTCCAACAACACTTACAAGAATCAAAAACTCTAGAAATAACAAAGACTCATAAAGAACACTACTTACACAATTAACACATTAACAAACTATGTGACTCTATATATCTGACTCCCCTAGCCTCTTGGAATTAATCCATATTTGTAGAGCTTCAATAATGACCAAGGGTTGCTTCACACATCTCTTCAAAATTTGGCCTCATTCAATGAATCTTCTAGAAAATAATCGTGGCACCTAAGCACCATACCGTTGCATCTAAGCACCAGCCAAGTTCTGCATCTGACACCTTGGCGCCAGTTCAGCTGGTTTGCATTGTTCTTTAGTTTAGCCCATTTTGGCTCCTTTTTACTCTTAAACTCTTTTTCTTGCTCCTAGAGCCACAAACATAAAAATACTTTTTATTAAAGCATAGTATCCTAAAAACCTGAGCATAAAATGTGCGTAAAAAATTGGTAATTTTAAGGTGGATCAATTCCCTCAAACTTAAATGTTACTTGTCCTCAAGTAACCTTTCTTACTATATATAAAAAGTATAGCATATGAAAGTGAGTTTTACTTGAAGATTTTTATTGTTTTTATTTTATAAAAGCAATAGTGAAACTTTAGAAAGATTTTTAATAACATCTGTTAAAACTAGAATGTAAAAACATTTAGTAGTTAAGTTTAAGAATTCTGGTTTCTTTATTTCAAGAATCATTGAAGTTTGTCATTATAAAGATACTTAGAAGAATTATAAGAAAAAAAATTTCACAAGGATATTACTAGTAAGGAATCTAATTCTTTATAAATAAGCTTAGAAATGTAATTAAGTATCTTTCCTTGTGATGATTTAAGTGAAGCCAATTTTTTATTAGGCATCTCCTCAAGCTTCTCCTCACATATATTTTTCTTTTTGCTTTATTCTTCTTTTAGGATCATTTTCAATCTTTTCCTTTTCTTTTCATGTCATGTGAGGATTACTATATCTAGATTGCCTTTAATGATTTTGAACTCCATCATTCCTACTTGATAAATGTGTATTAGACTTGAAATAGATTTTTCATAAATTCTCAATTCTTTCTTTTCAAATAAAAATCCAAAATCTTTAACACTTCCAAAAATATAATTTTCTTTATTTTAAATAGTAAAAGCATAATCTTATACTCTTGTACTAAATATCTCAAAGCCATAATCAATCTTTATTATTAAAAACTTTTACTTAAGTTTACTATATTATTTATAAACTCAAAAATATTGTTATCCCAAGCTATCCCAACTTACCACATGTTATATTAAAATAATTTTTCAAAATATTTTTTACTTAGGACAAATAAGGTTTTGTTTTAAAAATTTTCTCCCTTCCCCTAAACTTAAATTTTAAATTAGTTTAAAATAGTTTAGTTGAAGAAAGAGAAAGTTTTAAAATTTCTAAGCATGAGAACAATACAGGTACAATAAAAATCTATGTTGAGAAGTAGACAATTTAAATTAAAATAGGTATATCATGAAAAGCTTGCAAATATAAAAATGTACTCTAACACATATCCAATATTAAATAAAGGAGTAGCAAAAGTAGCAGTGATAAAACATAATTACACTAAGAAATCTTACATAGTTATACATCAAAAATTCAAACATACAAAATAATAAACAAATCTAATATAGAAAAGTAAGAAAGCATAATCATCTCCTTCAACATCATCATAACCATCAAAATCAAATGATATGTCTTCAGCTATAGATTTCGGGTCTGCATAAGGAGTAATCAAGGGCAAGTAAGAAACTCAACTGACAGGTCTACCTTCATGAATTTCATTAATGCCTCTTCAAAATCAACATCAAAATCACTCTTTCTTCTAACATAATATGCCATGTGATCAAATTTATTTTCCATATCTTCCATACGGCACTGCGTCAAAAACATATAATTTTGGTGTTCCAAATATCTCTCACGCAACACATCCCAAAAACTAGATGGAGGCTCAGTAGCAGTGAAAGTAGAAGGTTTAGAAGTAGAAGGCCTAAAAGTAGTAGAAGAAGGTGCACCTTGAGCTCTATCTCTAGGTCATCCATATACATCTACATTAGCCTTCCCAATGGGCTTAGTGGATTCTACTACTCCTCTGAATGTTCAAACCTTACTTCAGAGTCTTTGCAAATAGTAAATATTAAGGATGGAAATCCAAGACGTGAAGTAGTAATAGCTCTAGCAGAAGAACTAACAGCCTCATAAATAAGAGAGCCAATATCTATAGGTTTTCCTTTCTTGAATGTGGTAATTGAGTATTTTTCTTTCTCTTATTACCTCACTTAAATGATTTGAAGGAAGGAGGCGAGCAGAAATAAAATAATGTCATGCCTTTGAGGTGGCATTGAGCTTGACAGTAGAAAAATTTACCTTACGTTCATTCTGAATCTTTTTGGCCCCATGTCCATTAGTCAAATATGCAACAATTTGATCTAAATATTCCTCAGAAGGAATGCACTCTGAATAGAAATAGTTCATAGCAAGTGGCAAACCATTTATCACATGATCCACTTGACAGTAAACTCTACTCCTCTTCCTCACACAAAGACCTCGTCATCATTTTCTTTAGGAAAGTTTGCATAAAATTCTTGTACGATGGCGATGAAGGCAATAGCAGTAAAATAATAGAATCTTTCCCATTGTCAAGCCACAATAACATTTTCTATAGCTCCACTGGGTCTATAGAAGCTTCGCTCTGTAGTAAACTTTCTTGACAATGTAAATTCATTGTAACAAATTTGTGCTTTTATATTAACAAATTTTGCATCATCAAAAGTTTCCTATCCCTTTCCCAAATTTATCTTAGGATCCATCTAAATATTTGAAGAAAAATTCCAAAAAAATTTAAAATTAAGATACAAGGCTTCCTACAAGCTTTTTCAAGCAAACAAGGCTTAGATCCATGGATTTTTCACCACCTAATCAAATATTTTTTCAAATTTACTCCATGTATAAAAATCCATGGTGAAATCAAAAAATAATTATGCCAAAATGTAGATCAAACCTTGAGATGATGAAATCTGGAGGTTTCGAGCAAAGAAACTTGAAAATCCGAGCTCTAAGAAGCACCCTAAGGCAGGTTTTTGAAAAAAAGAGGAAGAAGAAGAATCTTTAGCATCAACAATGGCATGGGTTCGATTTAATAAGCAATTTTTTTTTAGTTTCGGCTGATTTAGTTGAATTGGTGCCTAGGCGCCAAGCTCTGCAGATGATCTGGCGCTTAGGCACCAGTTCTGAAATTTTTCTTTTCTTAGATTTTTAGTGCAACACAGCAAGACAAAGGTCTTTAAACCAAAATTTCACATTAATTTAATATCATACCTCTTGTTTATGATTTCTGAAACATCTTTTATCCTTGAAATTTAACTCTTAATTTGAGATTAAATTACTAATCTAACACAAGATTTACACAACACAAATATTCATTAAAGTCCACCAAGTAACAATACAACAAACACGAAAACTATTTAGAACACTAGGAATACAAATCAAACGACAACATAATCAACTACAGAATTAAAGTAACGCACACCAAACATCCAATACTAAAGTAGACATAAACATAAAACACTTAAACACTAGAATCCTTCCAACGATCAGTCCTTGTTGATCTCATTCTCGTTACCATTCTCACATGTTAAATAGTTACGATCAAATGTGTGGAAGAAAGGAACACGAGGAAATTTCATTGTCATTTTTTCATCAATCAAATTGTTCTTGCAATGCATAGTTACCAAATAATTCTGAGAACATGCCATGTGATTGAATTGGAGTTTCATTTGACAGTCCAAGTGCTCATACTGTTGATATATTTTCTACAACTTATTTTACAGATGTAACAGCTCCTCTTCAATCTTCCCCAATTTGCTCGTCATCCTTTCCAAACTCAGTGTTAGAAACCCATTGAAATAGGTTTGGGCATCATTATGCATAAACTTATCTCTAAGGGCCATACCATTGTTCCGACTCTTCATGGAAGCAAGCAAGCTCTCAAACTCCCTTAATACTTCTTTTCTCTGGTTAAATTTTTGAAGGTGTGAAGATTTGCGACAAAGTTAAGGCAGTTTTTTTGAAAAGAAATGGAGAAAACTACTTGGGGGCGATTTTCCCCACGTCCAGAAACTGTGGCGCATAGGCGTCATATTTTGACACCTAGGCGCCATATCACAAGATTCTAGCACCTAGGCATCAACTCACAGGATTTTGGCGCTTAGGCGTCGGTGTCCTATTGAACACCGATTCGCCTAACATCAAATTTCTTCAATTTCCAATCAAGTTTAATTCTTTAAATAGCGTTTAAAAATGCTACTAAAGCAAGGGATGGTCATGATACTACAACAGAAACAAAAATAAATCAAATCACACAAATAGAATATAGGTTGCCTCCCAAAAAGTGTTTGGTTTAACACCGTAAGCCAGACGTATCAAAATGTTTTGCTCTGATCGACCCAACATCAAAGTTTCTTTAAAATAGGGCTTGTTTTCTTCAATGTATGGTTTCAACCTATGTCCGTTTACTTTAGTTATACGTTTAGTGTTTGGATCTTTAATATCAACATCCCCATAAGGAAAAATTTTATCAAAATAAATGGCTCCATCCACCTGGACTTAAGTTTTTTGGGAAATAATTTCAATCGAGTATTGTGCAATAAAACTTGTTGTCCAGGCCTAAAATTCTTTTTTAAAAGCTTTCGATCATGCCAAATTTTCATCTTTTCTTTATAAATTCTAGTATTTTCATAAGATTCATTCCAAATTTTCTCGAGCTCATTTAATTGCAATAATTATTTTTCTTCAACATCCTTTGAATTATAATTAAATTTTTTTATCACCAGTAGGTGATGCACGAATTTTTTGTGTAATGTTTTTGTAAATATTTTTCAATATTACAATGCACACATGTGGCACTGCTAATAATAAATATGGAATTCAAATTAAATAAAAATAACTTTAATAAAAATAATTTTATCTTTAAAAATCTTTAAACTGTCAAACTAGTAATAATAACACAAGTATACATATTGCTCAAGTAATAATGGGCTCTAATGGAGTCCTAGATATCAATCCTACAGGAAAGTTGGAAATTCTTATGAATAAATTCTTAAGACTATAATGTAAAACACAATTCAAACTACAAAACTTAAGTACAAAATTTGAATCTAAAGTAATTGAGTGTATGTTAAATAAAATGTAGTTATAAGAACTAAGTTAGCTAGATTAATTGCTAAACTTCAAAAGTAAAATTTTATAAACTAAGCAAAGTTTCTGTGATGAAGAGTTCAAATTTAAGAAAGTGTCCTTCCTATTAACAATGATTATATGGATTGTAAAGAAATTAAAATCATTTAATAATATACAAATAAAATTGTATTGTGACAAATAGGAGAAATTCTATTATTTACTCTCTTTCAAGTACATAAAGAACATTGACTAATCCAAAGTTTGGTCCCTAATTCCGTTGTTAGGTTGGGAGGATATCGGCTCCTACTCCAGAGCTCCACTACTCCCTCGCCTTAGTGCTAACAAGCTTGCATTAGTTTCCCATCAACTGGACCAAATTGGGGATTTTATTTTGTCATTTTAGAATCTCCAATTCTGCATCCAATAAAGCATATTTCTCTATTTATTTGCACTCAACCCCGTGGATAACATCCTCACCCTTTAAATTGAATGTGACTCTCACCATATTGTAGAAATCATAGCTCTTTCAGATCATATGTTTCTAAATATATTTTAACATTTCAATTAGCCAGATCAAAAAGTAAATGAAGATCAGAGTTCAAATCATCACAAATTTTTGACATTTAAAATATTATAAAGAAAAATCAATTCTTCACAAAACCATATCGCAGAGTAGGGAGAAGGATAAAGAAGATTCCTTAGAATTCATGAGAAGGATAAGACAAAAAATGAATTTCATGTATAAAAAAAAAGTTTACAAAATAAAGAATTAAAAGACTTAGAATTCATGAGAAGGATAAGACAAAAAATGAATTTCATGTATAAGAAAAAAGTTTACAAAATAAAGAATTAAAAAAATGAATTTCATGTATAAAAAAAAAGTTTACAAAATAAAGAATTAAAAGACAACTTATCTGACAAACTTTCCCAAGCAAATCCCTAGAAGTTCTCTTTAAGGACTTTACCTCTTTACAAACACTCTCAATTCCATCTTGGAAGTGGAAGAATAAATCTCTCACTTTCCCTCTCCTTTCACAAACCGTGAAGAAAATCTCCAAGTCCTTGACTTTCTCTTTGTAACACTCTCTCCTCTCTCTCACACCACCACCTTACACGCCACCACCGAACCTCTCACCCTTTTTCCTTCAAGCCCTAGACTTTCCTCACCTTTTATTAGAGGTTTCCTCCCTCAAACAAATTTCAAAATTTCCTCCAAAGTTTTATGGAATAGTCTAACCATTTGAATTCCAAAAGACATGTATATTTACTCAAGAGACATACCCTTCATCAAAGAACCTTTCAAAGTGTCTAGATGCATTGAATCACTAAATGGGACATTTGAAACATGTTGACCATTCAAAATTCATGAAAAATTCATCCCAAATGATTAATTCATAAAATGTCATCTCTGGCACCTCAGGCGTTGATTCTGGCGCCTCAGGCGCTGATTCTGGCGCCTCAGGCGCTGATTCTGGCGCTTTAGGCGTCATTGCTTAAGTTCGCGCTATTTTGGGTCCTGGCGCTTCTGCGCCACCTCTGTTAAATGGTACTTTAGGTGTTGCCTCTGTTAAATGGCACTTCAGGTGCCAAATCTGGCACTTCAGGCACCAAATCTGGCGCTTCAGGTGCCAATCTAGCACTTCCGGTGCCAGATTAACAAAACTCGCTATTTTGGCTCCAAATTTCATCTTTTTTGCTACTTTTCGCTCCAAATGCCTAAAATTGATATACCTGCAAAAAAAATATGAAAATACTCTTCTTTAAAGTGTAATATCTCCAATAATAAGCTTAAAATGTATACGTAAAATAATACATAATTTTGGTGTATCAAAATCCCCCGAACATAAATGGTACTTGTCCTTAAGTGACACTTTTGCTACATAAAAATATGACTTAGTGTAGAGATTAACTTATAAACTTCTATACTTTAGTTTCATAAATAAAATTATAAAATTTAAGAAANTTAAACCTACTTGAGGAGCATAAACACTTATAATATTAAAAATCTTAATATCAATGATAANGTCCATTTAATTCTTCTCCAATAAAAATTCTTTCTTCAAGAGGTATCATTTGTATTAAGTCTTCTAAGTCATTCCAAAATTTATCTTTAAACTCTAAATTTAAACCTACTTGAGGAGCATAAACACTTATAATATTAAAAATCTTAATATCAATGATAATCTTAAGGGCTATAATTCTATCACCAANCACCCACTTAGTTTCTTGAATACATAAGATATTAATTTTCCTATGAATCATAATCTTTTCTCTAACCTACTTAGTTTCTTGAATACATAAGATATTAATTTTCCTATGAATCATAATATCAACTAATTCCATTACTTTACAATTGAGAGTACCTATATTCCAAGATACTATCCTAATATTAGTTTCATTAGGTTTCATGGACAAACTTCTTTACCCGCATTCACCCGAAATGTGGGGACCCTTGCTTATTTAACACTACACCCGGGCGCCGGTGTAGCGGCCCTTGCACACTATTCACTGTATTCAGGCTATACAGCGCGTCGCTTCCAGGGGACGCCCTAGCACTTACACAATGTCAAAATGATTCATGTCATGATTTTTTTTCAACAAGTTTTACGCTGGCTGTCGATTACCTAACGCAACCTTTTTTCGACAAGTTTTACCTGGCTGTCGACTACACTAACGCAACCCTCCACTTTTCTCATCCGGGCTTGGGACCGGCAAGAGCAGTGTTCATTTTAAAAAATTTACAATTGAATTAAAAATAGGGGTGTAAACGAGGCTCGCTCGTGTTCGGCTCGTTTATATTTCGAGCTCACAAAGTGTGTTCGTGTTCGGCTTGTTTGTTTAGCGAGCCAGCAAACGTGCCAAACACGAGCCGTTCATGAACAAAAAGTTGTTTTGACAACCCTAATCACCTAGTCATAAAATGTTAAGGATTGTGACAAGATTTAAAACATCATTGAATCTAATTTAATAATTTTTATTCTATTTTCTTAATTAATACTTTTAATTGATTATAAATCTTTGNTCTGTCGACTACCTAACGCAACCCTCCACTTTTCTCATCCGGGCTTGGGATCGGCAACGACAGTGTTATATCTTCCATACGACACTGCGTCAAAAACATATAATTTTGGTGTTCCAAATATCTCTCACGCAACACATCCCGAAAACTAGATGGAGGCTCAGTAGTAGTGGAAGTAGAAGGTTTAGAAGTAGAAGGCCTAAAAGTAGTAGAAGAAGGTGCACCTTGAGCTCTATCTCTAGGTCATCCATATACATCTACATTAGCCTTCCCAATGGGCTTTAGTGGATTCTACTACTCCTCTGAATGTTCAATCCTTACTCCAGAGTCTTTGCAAATAGTAAATATTAAGGATGGAAATCCAAGACGTGAAGTGGTAATAGCTATAGCAGAAGAACTAATAGCCCCATAAATAAGAGAGCCAACATCTATAGGTTTTCCTTTCTTGAATGTGGTAATTTAGTATTTTTCTTTCTCTTATCACCTCACTTAAATGATTTGAAGGAAGGAGGCGAGCAGAAATAAAATAATGTCATGCCTTTGAGGTGGCATTGAGCTTGGAAGTAGAAACATTTACCTTACGTTAATTCTAAATCTTTTTGGCCCCATGTCCATTAGTCAAATATGCAACAATTTGATCTAAATATTCCTCAGAAGGAATGTACTCTGAATAGAAATAGTTCATAGAAAGTGGCAAACCATTTATCACATGATCCACTTGGCAGTAAACTCTACTCCTCTTCCTCACATAAAGACCTCATCATCATTTCCTTTAGGAAAGTTTGCATAAAATTCTTGTACGATGGCGATGAAGGCAATAATAGTAAAATAACAGAATATTTCCCATTGTCAAGCCACAATAACATTTTCTATAGCTCCACCGGGTCTGTAGAAGCTTCGCTCTGTAGTAAACTTTCTTGACGATGCAAATTCATTGTAACAAATTTGTGCTTTTATATTAATAAATTTTGCATTATCAAAAGTTTCCTATCCATTTCCCAAATTTATCTTAGGATCCATCTAAATATTTGAAGAAAAAATTTCAAAAAAATTAAAATTTAGATACAAGGCTTCCTACAAGCTTTTTCTAGCAAACAAGGCTTAGATCCATGGATTTTTCACCACCTAATCAAATATTTTTTCAAATTTTGGTCTCTACTCCATGTATTAAAAATCAATGGTGAAATCAAAAAATAATTATGCCAAAATGTAGTTCAAACCTTGAAATGATGAAATCTAGAGGTTTCGAGCAAAGAAACTTGAAAATCGGAGCTTTAAGAAGCACCCTAGGGCAGGTTTTTGAAAAAAAGAGGAAGAAGAAGAATCTTTAGAGTCAACAAAGGCATGGGTTCAATTTAATAAGGAAACTTTTTTTAGTTTTGGTTGATTTAGTTGAATTGCCGCCTAGGCGCCAAGCTGTGCAGATGGTCTGGCGCTTAGGCGCCAGTTCTGAAATTTTTCTTTTCTTAGATTTTTAGTGCAACACAGCAAGACAAAGGTCTTTAAACCAAAATTTCACATTAATTTAATATCATACCTCTTGTTTATGATTTCTGAAACATCTTTTATCCTTGAAATTTAACTCTTAATTTGAGATTAAATTACTAATCTAACACAAGATTTACACAACACAAATATTCATTAAAGTCCACCAAGTAACAATACAACAAACACGAGAACTATTTAGAACACTTGGAATACAAATCAAATGACAACATAATCAACTACAGAATTAAAGTAGCACACACCAAACATCCAATACTAAAGTAGACATAAACATAAAACACTTAAACACTAGAATCCTTCCAACGATCAGTCCTTGTTGATCTCATTCTCGTTACCATTCTCACATGTCAAATAGTTACGATCAAATGTGTGGAAGAAAAGAACACAAGGAAATTTCATTGTCATTTTTTCATCAATCAGATTGTTCTTGCAATGCATAGTTACCAAATAATCCTGAGAACATGCCATGTGATTGAATTGGAGTTTCATTTGACACTCTAAGTGCTCATACTATTGATATATTTTCTACAACTTATTTTGCATATGTGACAGCTCCTCTTCAATCTTCCCCAATTTGCTCGTCATCCTTTCCAAACTCAGTGTTAGAAACCCATTAAAATAGGTTTGGGCATCCTTATGCATAAACTTATCTCTAAGGGCCATACCATTGTTCCTACTCTTAATGGAAGCAAGCAAGCTCTCAAACTCCCTTAATACTTCTTTTCTCTGGTTAAATTTTTGAAGGTGTAAAGATTTGGGACAAAGTTAAGGCAGTTTTTTTGAAAAGAAATGGAGAAAACTACTTGGGGGTGATTTTCCCCATGCCCAGAAACTGTGGCGCATAGGCATCAGATTTTGACACCTAGGCGCCATATCACAAGATTCTAGCACCTAGGCATCAACTCACAAGATTTTGGCGCTAAGGCGTCGGTGTCCTATTGAACACCGATTCGCCTAACATCAAATTTCTTCAATTTCCAATCATGTTTAATTCTTTAAATAGTGTTTAAAACTGCTACTAAAGCAAGGGATGGTCATGATACTACAACAGAAAAAAATATAAATCAAATCACATAAATAGAATATAGGTTGCCTCCCACAAAGTTTTATGGAATAGTCTAACCATTTGAATTCCAAAAGACATGTATATTTACTCAAGAGACATACCCTTCATCAAAGAACCTTTCAAAGTGTCTAGATGTATTGAATCACTACATGGGACATTTGAAAGATGTTGACCATTCAAAATTCATGAAAAATTCATCCCAAATGCTTAATTCATAAAATGTCATCTCTGGCAACTCAAGCGTTGATTCTGGCGCCTCACGCGCTGATTCTGTCGCTTCAGGCGTCATTGCTTAAGTTCGCGCTATTTTGGGTCATGGCACTTCAACGCCACCTCTGTTAAATGGCACTTTAGGTTCTGTCTCAGTTAAATGGAACTTCAGGTGGCAAATCTGGCACTTCAGGCACCAAATCTGGCGCTTCAGGTGCCAATCTAGCACTTCAGGTGCCAGATTAACAAAATTCACTGTTTTGGCTCCAAATTTCATCTTTTTTGCTACTTTTGCTCCAAATGCCTAAAATTGATATACCTGCAAAAAAAATATGAAAATACTCTTCTTTAAAGTGCAGTATCACCAATAATAAGCTTAAAATGTATACGTAAAATAATACATAATTTTGGTATATCAAAATCCCCCAAACTTAAATGGTACTTGTCCATAAGTGACACTTTTGCTACATAAAAATAAGACTTAGTGTAGAGATTAACTTATAAACTTCTATACTTTAGTTTCATAAATAAAATTATAAAATTTAAGAAAAACTTTTAATAAATTAGATTAACACTATAAGTCTAAGAATATTTAGAAATCAAATCTAAGATTTCTAAATCTCTATTCATTTCAAGAAGAATTGTAATTCATCATATCAAGAATGCTTANTATAAATTAAATTAAAACTATAAGTCTAAGAATATTTAGAAATCAAATCTAAAATTTCTAAATCTCTATTCATTTCAAGAAGAATTGTAATTCATCATATCAAGAATGCTTAAAATATTCATATAAAAAATAACTTCATGAAAACTTTACTAGTAAGGGTGTTAATACTCAAATACAACTTTAAAAAATATAATAAAGCCTTTTCCTTAATTTGATTCAAGTGAAGCTAATTTTTTATTAGGCATCTCCTTAAGCTTCTTCTCACATTCTTTTTTTTTCTTTTTTTCTTTTTTTTTCAAGTTCTATTCAATGCTTTCTTTTCTTTGCTTTTTTAAGTGAGGATTATTATATTTGGATAGCATTTAATATTTTTGAACTTCACTATCCTCTTCTCAAAGTTATAACCTCCTACCTTTATTTAGTTTATAAATTCATATTAGTTTTGATGATTTTTCATAAAGTCTCATTCTTTTCTTCTTACATGAAACTCTGAAATTCTTAGTACTTCAAAAATACAATTTCATTTACTTTAAATGGAAAAAACATAAGCTTATCCTTTCATATCAAATATCCTTAACTTTAGAATTGTCTTCATTATTAAAAACTTTTACCTAAATTTACCATAATATTTACAAACATAAATATAGTCATTTAAAGTTAAACTCTAACATCCAAAGTTATGCTAACATAATTTTAAAGAATATAGTTCATTGAGGACAAACAAAATTTAGTTTACTTATTTTTAAGAGAAAATTTTCTTTCCCCCAAACTTAAATTTTTAAATAATTTAAAAAAGTCCAGTTCAAAAAGTTTTTGTAGGTGAAAGAAAATAGTAATTGCATAAACATAAAAACTATCTTGTACAGGATTTCTGAATATGAANCTTTTCTTTCCCCCAAACTTAAATTTTTAAATAATTTAAAAAAGTCCAGTTCAAAAAATTTTTGTAGGTGAAAGAAAATAGTAATTGCATAAACATAAAAACTATCTTGTACAGGATTTCTGAATATGAAACTGGACATTGGTATACTGCAGATACTAACTTCAAAATACAGGCTTTAAATCATTAAATGAAACACGGTATATTTTAAAAGGATTTGCTAAGAATTAAAAACATAAATAGAAATTAAAAATAATAAAAAAGTAGAGAAAGTAAAAAATCTATAATTTCAATTACGGTCCACAGTATAACATTAAAATAAAAGTTCATACTACAACGATTTTAAAGAAAACAAATAACAAAACAATCAGTATAACAAACAAACTAAACTCCTAAAATATCAGTCTTCAACCTCTTCCTCATCATCTTCTTCTTCCTCCTCTTCTTCTTCTTCTTCTTCTTCTTCATGATCTGGCACATAAGGAGTAAAGCTGGGGCAAGTTAGAAATTCCACATCGTAATCACCTCTTAGATATCTTGTCATAGTCTCCTGATATGATATATCATGTTGTACTGTCCTCTGCTTATATTCATCATAATATGCATTCATTGCTTCAATTCCTCCAATATTATTTTGTAGATTCACCATATTTAATTGTTTATCATAAGCTGCTCCATGATATTTTCAAGTGAAGCAGAGCGAGAAGTAGATGCCCCTGCAGAGCCTATCACTTCCTCCACTTCTGAATTTAGCAAATGATTCAAATCTTTGGACTGTGTGTCTCCCGATTGGATTATGTGGCTACATCTTCTCTTCATTTTTATGAAAATCTATTCCTGATCATTCACACAAAGTTAAAATCAGAGCAGGATATCCCGAACCACTAGCTGTAGCACTGTTGGTTATACTCTGAGCAATATCTACTATAAGAGCACCGACATCAACTGACTTCATTTGCTGAATGCAGAAGTTTAGCACAACTCTTTCCTTTGTTATTTCACTTAGATGATTCGTTGGAAGCAATATAACATAAATGAAGTATTGTCATAGCTTTAATTGAAAAGTCATCATGGAAGTGGAGAAATTAACTTTCTTATTTTTCTTCATTTTCCATTCTCCCCTTNTTCCTCTTCTTCTTCTTCATGATCTGGCACATAAGGAGTAAAGCTGGGGCAAGTTAGAAATTCCACATTGTAATCACCTCTTAGATATCTTGTCATAGTCTCCTGATATGATATATCATGTTGTACTCTCCTCTGCTTATATTCATCATAATATGCATTCATTGCTTCAATTCCTCCAATATTATTTTGTAGATTCACCATATTTAATTGTTTATCATAAGCTGCTCCATGATATTTTCAAGTGAAGCAGAGCGAGAAGTAGATGCCCCTGTAGAGCCTATCACTTCCTCCACTTCCGAATTCAGCAAATGATTCAAATCTTTGGACTGTGTGTCTCCCAATATGATTATGTGGCTACATCTTCTCTTCATTTTTATGAAAATCTATTCCTAATCATTCACACAAAGTTAAAATCACGGCAGGATATCCCGAACCACTAGCTGTAGCACTGTTGGTTATACTCTGAGCATTATGTACTATAAGAGCACCAACATCAACTGACTTTATTTGCTGAATGCAGAAGTTTAGCACAACTCTTTCTTTTGTTATTTCACTTAGATGATTCATTGGAAGTAATATAGCAGAAATGAAGTAATTTCATAGCTTTAATTGAAAAGTCATCATGGAAGTGGAGAAATTAACTTTCTTAATTTTCTTCATTTTCCATTCTCTCCTTTCATCAGTCAAAAAGACAATTACTTCATACAGTGATGAGTCAGTCATCACAAATGCAACATATTTGCAATGGAACACATTCCTCAATCCATAAAATACAATGATCTTTTCTCTAGAAAACTTAACTTGCTTACCCCTCACAAAGATGTGAGTATCAAAAGTAAATCGCAAGTTAGACTAGAACTCACTGATCATTGGAACTATTGCTACTAAGTGAAGTAGCAAAATCTCTCCCAATTTTTAACGAAGATCAACTTCTGGATATTCCCTCCCGGGTTAGCAAATGCTCATTCTTGGATCAATTTTCTCGAGCCCAGTTGAGTTTTGTAACTATGTTGGCCCTTATAGTTGATAAATCTTCTTGCGTCAAAATCTCCCGTAAGGTTTCCTCTTTTTACTCGTGGAGCAATTTGAGTTTTTATTGAAATCCAAATAAAATCTAAATAAATTACAAAATAAAAAATCTAACTCCACAAGTAAGATTATTTGTTAAGAANTAAAATCCAAATAAAATCTAAATAAATTACAAAATAAAAAATCTAACTCCACAAGTAAGATTATTTGTTAAGAAACTTTTCATCATGGGTATTCTATTAGTTTTTTATAAAATTTCCTAATTTTTGGATTTCCCGTATTGTACGATAAATCCACAGTGAAAATAAAAAGTGAAATAGAAAGTATCATGGGATTAAATATAAAATCTATTTCACAATTATTGCACCGACATCAATAAGTTTTCCAATTTGGATACAATAATTCAAAATAGCACTCTTTTTTGTCACTTTACTAATTTTCATAGTAGGAAGTAATTTTGATGCAATAAAGAAATGTAACGCCTTAGATGCAGGATTCAACAATGATGAAGAAAAACTTACATTTTCATTATCTCTGATCTCCCAATTTGCATCTTCATTAGTAATAAATCAATAGAGTTCGTTCATATTTTCTCTCGTAGGGGTAAAATTTGCATAGTGGCAAATAGGGACACTTTCAATCATAAAAATATCATTTATTCTTGAAGGAGTGAAATGTACGCACCTGCCTCGTACGTAGACAATTCCGTGGTTGGTTCCATGAAGATTAGCATAAAAAATTTTCACCATAGGGACAATTATAGTGGCAGTGGTATAGCAAAGTACTTCCCAACGTCTCTGCACAATAATATCTTCCACTCGAGTATTCAGTGTGTTGAATCTTTGATTAACAAATTTCTTTTCCTTGATTAGCCTCTTCTTTATGAGAACTTGATCGTACAACTTCTGTGCATCAAAACTGATAAACTTCCTCAAGTTGAAAATTCCATATCTCGCGGTATCTTTAAAGTGGGAAGCCATTGGATTTGCAAATAGTTACTCTTTTCTCATTTTCCCCTCTAAAATATGTTTTGGAATCAGTTTTTGTGAGTTCTAAGGAGGAGAAACCGCAAAAAAACTACCAAAAATCATCTTTCGAAACGTTTTAATTCATTTTCGTCACTACGGCGCCTTAGGTGCCGATTTTGGTGCTTCAGGTGCCAGCTCTCTGGAAAGTGGCACCTCAGGCGCCAGTTCTAAAGTTTGCAACGTTTCATTTTAAATCTGATTAATTCTTAAATCTTCCATAAAATTGGGTAAATAANAAAACGTTTTAATTCATTTTCGTCACTGCGGCGCCTCAGGTGCCGATTTTGGTGCTTCAGGTGCCAGCTCTTTGGAAATTGGCAGCTCAGGCGCTAGTTCTAAAGTTTGCAACGTTTCATTTTAAATCTGATTAATTCTTAAATCTTCCATAAAATTGGGTAAATAAAGATGCTTTTAAATATTTTCTTAATTTTTATTTTCTCTAATACTCAGAATCCATAAAAAAATATGAATATAATTATATAATACTCCAAAAAAAAAAGGTAAGCAAAATAAACAATGATAAATATGGACTGCCTCCCACAAAGCGCTTGGTTTAATATCGTCAGCCAGACATTCACAGTCTTTACTCTGGGTGACCTAACATTAAAACCCCTTTAAAATCTGGTCTTTGACCATCAAAATATGGTTTCAGTCTATGCCCGTTCACTTTAAATATCTTTCTAGTCTTGGGATCTTCAATATTAATAACTCCATAGGGATAGATTTTTACAATTGTGAATGGCTCTTTCCATCTAGANTAAACAGTGATAAATATGGACTGCCTCCCACAAAGCGCTTAGTTTAATATCGTCAGCCAGACATTCACAGTCTTTACTCTGGGTGACCTAACATTAAAAGCCCTTTAAAATCTGGTCTCTGACCATCAAAATATGGTTTCAGTCTATGCCCGTTCACTTTAAATATCTTTATAGTCTTGGGATCTTCAATATTAATAACTCCATACCGATAGATTTTTACAATTGCGAATGGCTATTTCCACCTAGAGTTCAATTTTCCAGAAAATAATTTTAGGGCCCATTTGGGATAGCTTAAAACTACGGTAGCATTTTCAAAATGCTGTTGTAGTGTTTATTTTGCAGTTCGGCTAGCTTTCTTAGAAACGACATTTCAAATTTTGGCATAATCTCGCCGCGGTATTACCCCCACAGTTCGTGTTTCCTTCGCTGTGTTTAATGGAAAATAACTTTCGTTGCCCTCACATACAATCGCGAATTACCCTGCTCTCTGCCTAGCTCCCAATCCCTAGCCGCTCCCTACTTCCTTTCGTTCTCTCGCTGCTTCTTCTGCAATAAGCTCCTCTCCCTTATTCTTTGGCGTTAATCCTAGGAGGCCGGCAACTCCTCTCTTCGGCATTCATCGCCTTCCAGGTAAACCACTTCTCTCCTCTCATCAACTTTGTGCATCGCTACCTGGTGTGAATTTTCTTTGTATGTGGAGTTCAATACCCTAAAGTTTTGCTGATAATCTCCTACTTTGAAGAAAATTATAAAAAGGGGCATTTACATACATACCACACAAATCTGATGTAAATTTCAGGTTATATATATATATATATAAATCTAGATTCTGGAAAAATGGATGAACGGGCATGCTGCTTATCCCATGCCATCCCTGCTCTCCATTGCTTGGCCACTTTCGTGTGTGATTGTGGATGCAGAATGACATCCATTACTTGGCCACTTTTGTGTGGAAGGGAGGAGTGTTGCTTGTGTTTATTAGCAATTTGTTAAAAACAAATTTTGTTTTGTAATTTGCTCAAATTTCAATTATTTGATTCTTCTATCTGGCATAAAAAGAAATTGATTTTTGATTATTTCAAGTAGTTTTAGAGAAGTTCATGTTCTCATTTGTTTTAATGTGCAAGTGAATGGTTGTGGGTGTGATGGTGGTGATAAATGGGTTGTATGATTTTTTTGATTTTATTATCTAACATTATACTGTTCGGCAAGAAATAGAAATCAAGAGCACCATTGGTGAAAGTTATTATAGTTTGTTGATTACACCCAAGATTTGTTGGGTAAAGAAAAGCTACAATTTACTTGTGAAAATTTTCCATACATACCAAAACGTTCTTTCCTTAATACCTAACTATTATATAAATCATCTGAATTTATTACTTTACAATATTGGGTTAAGGTTTCATCATTCAAGAGGCCTACTACAAAATTTGATTTATTAAATGATGTTAGTTAATCAAGCCAAATTTAGACATAACATTTATATTGGTTATATTGGTTTCAATATTTTTTTTTTGGCAGAATATAAAGATATTAGTTCAAAATAATTTTTTTTTGGCAGAATATAAAGATATTAGTTCAAAACACATGTTATTTGGATAATTTTAGTGAGAACCTTAAAAGAAAATAAGTGCCTTCATCATTGCTATCTATCTTGGATCAAACTGATGAGCTCTACTAAATCGTTCACAAACCTTACACGAGGATTTAGTTTCATCCATTTTCATAATTACATAATAATAGCAAATTGCCAAAAATTTCTTATACATTGTTAAGATAATTGCTTATAATTTGCTTAAAGTGGTCGAAGAATAACAAAGAAAGAAGAAACTCTCTTACAGTTCAAGAATTATACATTATCATTTCCGGGGACTTGAATAAAAAATAAAACATTAAAACTTTATTATAATATATTTTAATTATAACCTTCTTACCTTATGATTCTGAGGCTTTTAAATTTTAATTATATATATATTTTTTATTTTTGACAAGGTGATGACATCAGCACATGAAAAAATATTCTAACAATAAATAAATAAAAGAAGAAAAAGAATTATGATTGACATAAATAATGTCAGAGAGATTAAAAATTAATTGTGTTACCTGACAATATCACATAGTTATGTATTATGTGAACTATTAAGTATTGTCAACTTGCAAATATAAAAAATATAATGAAATAAATTTCTTAGACTTTATTTCAGCATGGGTGAATGTATTTCTGCATAATGAAAATCTAATTTTCAGAGCACATAAATTTCTTAAATTAATTTCAACATATGGAATAATTATGTTTAGCAACTTGCAATGCAGCAATTAAAAGGATAATTTTAGCTTGGACTTGAATAAATTTCAGCAAATGAATTGTAACAAATACTCAAATAGATTTTAGCATATGCTGAAATGAATTTCAGCAAAAAAGAACAAGGGTTTATAGGATAAATATGGAAATTGCTCAACCACATTGGATGAAAAAAAATTTATAAAAATCTAATGCAGCCCCTTTGATTTTAATCAGCCTTCTAGAAAAGAAATCCTGACTATTGCAGCAATCCAGGATTTGATTTAGCCATATTTTGGGAGAGGAAAAAAGAGCAACTATATACTAAAGTTTTGGTTTTTGTGTAGAGAAAGAAGAATAACTTTTCTTGATTTTTTATCTTGATTTGATAAAGAATGAGGTGAAAGTATTTTGGGCCTTTTACATACATACCAGCCGGATCTTATGTATTTACGCATCCAACCCTTAAGCTTTATTTTTATATCTCTCCAGCATAAATTTGTTATATTAGGCCATACTTTTGTATTGTTTTTCCTGCCAGTTCATCCAAAGCTGAATCATAATGAGCTCTATTATGGTGATCGTTTGTTGTCCTATCAAAACTACTCCTTGTGGAATACCCAAGCTGATCCGATGAGAAAGGATTCCAGAAATAATCCAACATATAAGTTTGAGGCAATGATAATTGATAGTTGATCTATTGTAAGGAGAAGAGAATAATGATGCTCTAGTAACTGGTGAAGATTGTGATACAAAGAAACCATTCATACCAAGACTTTCCCTGGAATAGTAGGATTAGAGCTACATAGCTTCATGTGGCTCAAGCCCTTCTTCAACAACAAAGTTATGTTCAGTAATCACATATATTGAATTAAAAATTATTCATTGTTAAAACAAGGTTATGTTCATGTGCGTAGAATAATATGGCTTTATTCAACATAATAATATGGGGTTTGATGAAGATATAAAATATAAATTCCAACATTGGTTGTTAAAATCAAAATATTTCCTACGAGTATTGTAAGATATGTGGTTTTCAATGGCCTCTGGTAGAGTTTGGAAATGCTCAGAAAAAAAAAGGTATTAAGAAAAAAATTGGAAACATTTGTGATTTATGTAAAATTTTTGGTTTAAGGCTGTGCGTTCATTTGTATAGTTGTTAGAATCATATGATCGATTATCTAGTTTTTCATGAGTAATTAAGAAATTGAAGGGAAAAAAGAAATGGTCATTTATCCAGAAATAACAACAAATCAGCTGTTTTCCAAATGCATATGCTAAACAGCTACACAGTTTATTCAAATCAAGGGCAGAATGGTCATTTGTCTAGAAACAGCTGCAAATCAGTTGTTTTCCAAACGCACAGACCAAACAACCAGCCAGCTTATCCGGATCAGCTACTGATCAGCAGTTGATCTGGATCAGCAGCTTATCAGCATAAGTTGGATATGTTGCAGTTGCCCCAAATAGACCCTCAATCTTGTATTGTATAATAAAACTTCCTGTCCAAGCTTAAATTCTTTTTTTATTATCTTCCAATCATTCCATTCTTTCACTTTCTCCTTATATATCCTTACATTATCATAAGATTTATTTTTAATTTCTTCAAGCTCATTCAATTATGATAATCTTTTCTCACTAACATCTTTTAAATTAAAATTGAACTCCTTAATAGCTCAATATGCTTTATGCTCCAATTCTACTGGTAAGTGACAAGTCTTATGAAAAATAATCTGTATGGGAATATTCTTATATGTGTCTTATAAGCTATCCTGTAAGCCCATAACGCAGTCTTTAATCTAGTAAACCAATCCATTTTATTAGGATTCACAATTTTTTTCAAAATTCTTTTGATTTCAAGATTAGANTTCTGGAAAAATGGATGAACAGGCATGCTGCTTATCCCATACCATCCCTGCTCTCCATTGCTTGGCCACTTTCGTGTGTAATTGTGGATGCAGAATGACATCCATTGCTTGGCCACTTTTGTGTGGAAGGGAGGAGTGTTGCTTGTGTTTATTAGCAATTTGTTAAAAACAAATTTTGTNCAAAATCCAATCACGATCACAAGTTTTTATTTATATATTAATATCTCTAAATATATTAGGCCAATAAAATCTAGATTGTAAAATTTTATGAATAGTTCTATCATTCCCAAAATGATCTCTAAATTCTGAATCATGACATTTTTGGATAATTTCTTGAATTTCTTTATAAGGCACACATCTTCTCATAACTAAATCTTTGCATTATTTGTATAAATAAGATTTGTCATCGTGAACAAATTTCCTTTCTTGTTGTCTTGTCAGTCCATATGATAAAATACCACTAACAATATAGTTCACAATATCAACATACCATGGTATTTCCCATCCTTTAACAACATAAATTTGTTCATCAGAAAAAGTTTCATTAATTTCTTTGTCTAAATCAAGTGTTTCTTTTTGTTCTAGCCTAGATAAATTATCGACAATTTGATTATCAGTTTTTTTTCTATCGACTACTACAAAATCAATTTCTTGCATCAAATGTACTCATCTAATTAATCTTGGTTTTACATCCTTCTCTTACATCAAATATCTAGTAGCCGAGTGGTTCGTATTCACAACACATTTAGCTCCAATTGCATATGATCTAAACTTATCAAAAGAATATATAATTGCTAACAACTCTCTTTCAGTAGTGGTGTAATTAATTTGAGCATCATTAAGAGTCTTACTAGCATAGTATATAACTTTAAAACTTTTGTCATATCTTTGCCCTCAAATAGCTCCAATTATATAATCACTTGCATCACACATTAGTTCAAAAGCTTTCTCCCAATCAAGTAAAACAATTATAGGAGCAGTGATCAATTTTTCCTTCAATGTTTCAAAAGTTTTAAGGCACTCTTGATTAAAATAAAATTTTGTATCATTTTCCAGAAGTTCGCATAAAAAACTTTGTAATTTTTTAAAAATCTTTTATATATCTCCTGTAAAATCCAACATGTCCTAAAAAACTCCTAACTCCTCTTACAGTAGTAGGTGGAGGTAGGTTAAATATAACCGGTATTTTTGCAGGATCTACTTNATAGGCCATGACGAATGACAACCTCAGAATCCTAAGGCAAGTTTAAGGCTTAGATTGTACAACAGGATTGTACAAATGCCTAAAAGATCGACAACCTCAGAATCCTAAGGCAAGTTAGGGCTTAGATTGTACAACAGGATTGTACAAATGCCTAAAAGATGAGTTTGAGGATTTATGTTCCACTAGGCAAACAACCTCGATATCCTATGGCTTTGTTGTTTTAAGTTTGAGGATTTATGTTGTACTAGGCAAACAACCTCGATATCCTATGGCTTTGTTGTTTAAAGCTAAGGAAGGGGTGTATTAGTGATCCTAAGGCGAGTTAGATCTTAGATTGTACAACAGGATTGTACAAATGCCTAAAAGATGTGTTTGAGGATTTATGTTGCAGTTAGATTGTACAATAGGATTGTACAAATGCCTAAAAGATGTGTTTGAGGATTTATGTTGCACCAGGCAAACAACCTTGATATCCTATGGCTTTGTTGTTTAAAGCTAAGGAAGGGATGTATTCGTGTAGTAAGGCTTAAATTGTACAATAGGATTGTACAAATGCCTAAAAGATGTGTTTGAGGATTTATGTTGCACTAGGGGCGACCTCGAGTTCCTATGGCTTTGTTGTTTAAAGCTAAGGAAGGATGTGTTGTTGTAGATAGGATTGTACAAATGCCTAAAAGATATGTTTGAGGATTTATGTTGCACTAGGCAAACAACCTCGATATCCTATGGCTTTGTTATTTTAAAGCTAAGGAAAAATGTGTTGTTATAGATCCTCTTGCTGTTGAAGATGGCCTGCAAATGCCTAAAAGATGTGTTTGAGGATTTATGCTGCACTAGGCGAACGACCTCGATATCCTCTTTGTTGTTTTAAAACTAAGGAAGGATATGTTAGACATTTTGTTGCTTGCTATTGAAGATGGTGGGGCTGCCCACCATGTAAGCTTCAAGCTCCTCGTTGTAGCAGAGTTCAAATTTNAGAAATTGCTCAACCACATTTGATGAAAAAAATTTTATGAAAATATAATGCAGCCCCTTTGATTTTAATCAGCCTCTAGAAAAGAAATCCTAACTATTGCAGCAATCCAGGATTTGATTTAGCCATATTTTGGGAGAGGAAAAAAGAGCAACTATATACTAAAGTTTTGGCTTTTGTGTAGAGAAAGGAGAATAACTTTTCTTGATTTTTTATCTTGATTTGATAAAGAATGAGGTGAAAGTATTTTGGGGCTTTTACATACATACCAGCCGGATCTTATGTATTTACGCATCCAACGCTTAAGCTTTATTTTTATATCTCTTCAGCATAAATTTGTTATATTAGGCCATACTTTTGTATTATTTTTCCTGCCAGTTCATCCGAAGCCGAAGCATAATGAGCTCTATTATGGTGATCGTTTGCCTATCAAAACTACTCCTTGCGGAATACCCAAGCTGATCCGATGAGAAAGGATTCCAGAAATAATCCAACATATAAGTTTGAGGCGATGAGAATTGATAGTTGATCTATTGTAAGGAGAAGAGAATAATGATGCTCTAGTAACTGGTGAAGATTGTGATACAAAGAAACCATTCATACCAAGACTTTCCCTGGAATAGTAGGATTAGAGCTACACAGCTTCATGTGGCTCAAGCCCTTCTTCAATAACAAAGTTATGTTCAGTAATTACATATATTGAATTAAAAATTATTCATTGTTAAAACAAGGTTATGTTCATGTGCGTAGAATAATATGGCTTTATTCAACATAATAATATGGGGTTTGATGATGATATAAATTATAAATTCCAACATTGGTTGTTAAAATCAAAATATTTCCTACGAGTATTGTGAGATATGTGGTTTTCAATGGCCTCTGGTAGAGTTTGGAAATGCTCAGAAAAAAAAGGTATTAAGAAAAAAATTGGAAACATTTGTGAATTATGTAAAATTTTTGGTTTAAGGCAGTGCGTTCATTTGTATAGTTGTTAGAATGATATGATCGATTATCTAGTTTTTCATGAGTAATTAAGAAATTGAAGGGAAAAAAGAAATGGTCATTTATCCAGAAATAACAACAAATCAGCTGTTTTCCAAATGCATATGCTAAACAACTACACAGTTTATTCAAATCAAGGGCAGAATGGTCATTTGTCCAGAAACAGCTGCAAATCAGTTGTTTTTTAAACGCACAGACCAAACAGCCAGCCAGCTTATCCGGATCAGCTACTGATCAGCAGTTGATCTGGATCGGCAGCTTATCAGCATAAGTTGGATATGCTGCAGTTGCCCCAAATAGACCCTCAATCTTGTATTGTATAATAAAACTTCATGTCCAGGCTTAAATTCTTTTTTTATTATCTTCCGATCATTCCATTCTTTCACTTTCTCCTTATATATCCTAGCATTATCATAAGATTTATTCATAATTTCTTCAAGCTCATTCAATTATGATAATCTTTTCTCACCACCATCTTTTAAATTAAAATTGAACTCCTTAATAGCTCAATAGGCTTTATGCTCCAATTCTACTAGTAAGTGACAAGTCTTATAAAAAATAATCTGTATGGGGATATTCTTATACGTGTCTTATAAGCTATCCTGTAAGCCCATAATGCATCTCTAATCTAGTAAACCAATCCATTTTATTAGGATTCACAATTTTTTTCAAAATTCTTTTGATTTCAAGATTAGATCCTTTTGCTAAACCACTAGTCTGGGGATGATAAGTAGTTGCAATCATATGCATAATATTATATTTTTCCACCAACTTAGCAATTCTTGCATTCCTAAAATGAGATCGTCCATCAGTTATGATTATTCTCGGCATTCCATATTTTGTAAGAATATTTTTGATTAAAAATTTTGAAACACTGCGAGCATCACATGGAGGTAAAGTGATTGCTTCAATCCATTTTGACACATAATCCACCATTACAATCATTATATATCCATTTCCAAATGTAGGTATAAATGGTCCCATTAAAATCCAATCACGATCACAAGTTTTTATTTATATATTAACATCTCTAAATAGATTAGGCCAATAAAATCTAGATTGTAAAATTTTATGAACAGTTCTATCATTCCCAAAATGATCTCCAAATTCTGAATCATGACATTTTTGGATAATTTCTTGAATTTCTTTATAAGGCACACATCTTCGCATAACTAAAATTTTGCATTATTTGTATAAATATGGGTCATCCCAAAAATAAGATTTGGCATCATAAACAAATTTCTTTTCTTGTTGTCTTGTCAGTCCATATGATAAAATACCACTAACAATATAGTTCACAATATCAACATACCATGGTATTTCCCATCCTTTAACAACATAAATTTATTCATCAGAAAAAGTTTCATTAATTTCTTTTTCTAAATCAAGTGTTTCTTTTTGTTCTAGCCTAGATAAATTATCGAGAATTTGATTATCAGTCCTTTTTCTATCGACTACTACAAAATCAAATTCTTGCATCGAATGTACTCATCTAATTAATCTTGGTTTCACATCCTTCTCTTACATCAAATATCTAGTAGTCGAGTGGTTCGTATTCACAACACATTTAGCTCCAATTACATATGATCTAAACTTATCAAAAGCATATATAATTGCCAACAACTCTCTTTCAGTAGTGGTATAATTAATTTGAGCATCATTAAGAGTCTTACTAGCATAGTATATAACTTTAAAAATTTGGTCATATCATTGCCCTCAAACAGCTCCAATTATATAATCACTTGCATCGCACATTAGTTCAAAAGCTTTCTCCCGATCAAGTGAAACAATTATAAGAGCAGTGATCAATTTTTCCTTCAATGTTTCAAAAGTTTTATGGCACTCTTGATTAAAATAAAATTTTGTATCTTTTTCCAGAAGTTGGCATAAAAACTTTGTAATTTTTTAAAAATCTTTTATATATCTCCTGTAAAATCCAACATGTCCTAAAAAACTCCTAACTCCTCTTACAGTAGTAGGTGGAGGTAGGTTAAATATAACCGGTATTTTTGCAGGATCTACTTCCATGTCATTTTCTAAAATTTTATGCCCAATTAAAATTCCTCCTGCAACCATGAATTGATATTTTTCCTAATTTAACACTAGATTCATCTTTTCACATCATTCTAAAACTATCTCTAAATGATTTGGATATAATTTAAATAAAGTTCTAAACATAGAAAAATTGTTTATAAAGACTTCAGTCCCTTTGTCAATTAAATCACTGAAAAATTGACATCATAAATCTTTGAAATATTTTAGGTGCGTTACATAATCCAAAGAGCATTTGCCGAAAAGCAAAAGTTCCATAAGGACTAGTAAACATTGTTTTCTCTTGATCCTATGGAGCAATAGGTATTTGATGATAACTGATATATCCATCTAAAAAGCAAAAATATATGTGCCCATCCAATCCATCCAATATCTGGTCCAAAAATGGTAAAGGGAAGTGATCATTCCACGTGGCCGAATTTAATATTCTATAATCTATGCAGATTCACCATCCAGTGACTTGTCTTGTTGGTATTAATTCATTATTCTAATTTATCACAACAATCACACCTCCTTTCTTTATAACACAGTGATTTGGACTCACCCAAACTTTGTCTAAAATAGGATATATTATTTCAGCATCTAACCATTTTAAAATTTCTTTCTTAAAAATTTCTTTCATCTTAGGGTTCAATCTCCTTTGAGGATTAGCTCTTGGTTCATGATGATCTTCCAATAAAATTCTATGCATACAAATTAAAGGACTGATTGTTTTAATATCAGCTAATGTCCATCCAAAGGTTTTCTTATATCTTCTCAAAGTTCCCAACAGCTTTTTTTTTCTTGCATATCAGTTAATTTTAAGGATACAATAACAGGTAATGTGGATAAATCTCCTAAAAATGCATACTTTAAATGTGTAGGAAGTGTTCTCAATTCTCGTTCAGAAGGTTTCTCAATAGGTGAAATCAAATTCTTGTTATTATCTATAGGATCTAACTGTTCAAATTGTTCCTGAACAAAATTCTAATCTTCATTACTCACTTCCATAGATTCATCTTGAATTTTATCCTCATCTTCCAAATATTCTTTTTCAAATTTCTTTTCAAATGTCTTTGTGAAATATTTATAGCTTAAATATTCATTAATATCCTTTCTGAAGCATTCAATCTCTTACTCTTTTGTAGGGTATCTCATTGATTTTGCAATATTAATTGAAACCTCTTGATCCCTAACTCTCATAGTTAGTTCTTCTTTTTGCATATCTATCAAAGTTATTTCAGTGGCAAGAAATGGTCTTCCTAAAATTATATGAATTTATTTATCTTGCACCATATCTGATATAATAAAGTCCATAGGAAAGATAAATTTAACAACCTTTATCAAAACGTCTTCTATAACTCCTTTAGGGTAGGTAATTGAATGATCAATTAACTAAAGAGTTAGAGTTGTATGTGAAATATCTACTAAACTCAACCCTCTGAAAATTGATAGAGGCATAAGATTAATACTGGCTCCTAAATTACATAAAGGTTTTCCAAAAAATCTTTCACCAATAGCATAAGGAATAGTAAATCTATCAAAATCTTTATATTTTTAGGAAGTTTTACTGAATTATATCGCTACACTCTTCACTAAGTGCAACAGTTTAATTATCTAAAAAGTTTCTTTTCTTAATAAGTATATCTTTCATGAACTTCACATAATTTGACATTTTTTCCAAGGCTTCAACAAATGAAATGTTTATCGTTAATTTCGTCAATATCTCCAAGAATATATAAAATTGGTTATCTATGTTTTTCTGCTTCAATCTTTGAGGAAATGGATGTGGTGATCTTTTTATTGTGATTTTCTTTAGTTTAATAGGACATTCTGATATAGAATGAAAATCTTCACCAGATTTTTCATTTCCCCCCTCATCTTTCTCAACTTCAACTTTCACTTCGTTTTGAATTTTTGTTTCCAATTCTTTTTCACTTCTCAGTTGAATATCCTTAATCTGCTCTTTGTTATGACCTTTAGGATTTACTTCAACATTAATAGGCAACATTCCTGAAGATCTATTGCTATGTACAATAGTAATACAACTGATTTTATATGTTTCTAATTGCAGCTGCTTGACTTTGTAATTGACTTCCCATTTACAATATTAATTCTTTCTTTGATAAATTTTTCTCCTTACTCTGCAAATTACTATTAAAACTTGGAGGGTAATAAGGTTTATATGTTGGATTTCCTAGATTATTGGAGTTTCCTAATGGGTTCACGACATTGTTTCCCCATTGCGGACTAGTAACATTAGAGTTATTGTTACTCCAACTAAAATTTGGATGAATTTTTCAACCAGGATTATAATAATTGGCATAAGGATGGTTGGAACTGTTATTTATTGCATTTAAAGTGTCATAAGAAGATTAAGATTCTATCAGTTGTCCCAACGAGTTTTCCTCAAGCACAGGTGGTCTCTGAGAATAATTCATTTCATATTGATCTATCTTCTTCGGTATAGTAGCTATTTGGGTAGCCAATATAAATATTGAATCAAAATCATGAATACTAGCCACTCTTTTTGGATCTACCCTTTCAGAGGGACAATGAAAATTATTAGCAGCCATCTCTTCAATTAAATAATATGCCTCATCAAATGGTTTTGACATTATTGATCCACCAGCAACAACATCAATTATTGATCTAAGAGGTCCAACCAATCCATTATAAAAGTTTGAGAAATTAACCAATCTAGCAATGCATGGTGTGAACACTTCTTAAGAGATCTTTAAATCTTTCCCAAGCTTCATAAATTTATTCCCCTTCAAACTGACAAAAAGATGTAATATCAGTTCTAAACTTAGCAGTTTTTGAAGGTGGGAAATGTTTAGATAAATTTTTTTTTGATAAGTCTCCCCAAGTTCTGATAGATCCAGATGCTAATGCATTTAACCACATCTTAACTTTATGCCTTAATGTAAAAAGGAAAAAATTAAATTCTGACAGCACGATTCGATGCTCCATCATATTTAAATGTAGAAAACAATTCTGGAAAAGTATCAAGGTGTAAATTAGAATCCTTAGTCAGTGTTCCCCAAAACTAATTGTTTAGTACCATTTGGATAATAGCAGGTTTAAGCTCAAATGAATTGGCAGCTACAACAGGGTTTTGAATACTCAAATGAATTTCATCTGTTGTAGGACTAGCATAATCTCTTAAAGGTCTTTGATGAATTTCATTTTTAGAATTACTTGAGTTGCAAGTCATTATGCTAGAAGTGTCTATCTCTTTTTTGTTGTTTTCAAATTTTTCTAATTGTTCTTTCTAACTCCGAATTGTAAGCTACTAAATTTTCAGATCTTAAATTATGCATAAACAAACAAAATATGTAATTAAAATAAGTAAACACACTAAACTATAAAAACTGTTCAAATTAAACTACGAATAGTTTTTCAATTCAAATAAAATATTTAAAATTATAAAATTATTGAACAATACTTTCCATTACCTCCCGGAAACGGTGCCAAAAACTTGATGCAAGGATTTGTTGTTTAATGTTTTTTGTAAATATTTTTCAATATTACAAAGCACACACGTATGTGCCCCTGGTGTGTGCTATTTTTTGTTTGTTTTATGTCAACTTAAATCCCCAGTAACCATGCCAAAGACTTGACCCAAATTGTATTAAGTAGTTAATGTGCAAAATTAAAATGTTATAAAATATATGAAATAGTTCATGCACTAGTGGTTCTACGCAAGTGTACGTATCGCTTCAAGTAATATAGGACTTTCTTTAAAAACCCCAATACCGATCCCATAAAGAAGCGCAGTAAGAAATCCTTTAGACTAATTTTAGTCTACGACTATCAAGTCTTAATTTGAAAGATGAAAATTCTTATGATAATAACATAAATCACAATATTCAAACTATAATAATTAAAGTAAGAAATACATTAAAATGGGTTTAATGAATGCTGACAAAAATGTAAATAAAAAGAATTAAGTTTACTAAACTATTTACTAAACTTCAAAATTAAATTTACTAAGACTAAACAAAATTTTGTAACAAAGAGTTCTAAATTTAAGAAAACATCCTTTCCCTTTACAATGAGTATATGGATTGTGAAGAAGTTAAAATCATTTGAAAAAAAATATATATAAATTATTTTGTGCCAAATAGAAGCAATCCTATTCCTTACCCTCTTTCAAGTGCATAAAGAACATTGACTAATCCAAAGTTTGGTCCCTAATACAGTGGTTAGGCTGGGAGGATACCAACTGCCACTCTAGAGATCCCACTACTCCCTCGCTTGAGAGCAAACAATCTTGCATTAGTTTCCAACCAACTGGACCAAATTGGGAATTTTAATCTGTCGCATTAAAATCTCTAATTCTCTAATCAACAAACTATATTTCCTTATTTATTTGCACTCAACCCCATGGTTGACATCCTCTCCCATGGAATCAAATGGGATTCTCAGTATGTTGTAGATATCATAGTCTTTTTGGAAAATATGTTTCTCAACATATTTTAACATTTCAATTGGCCAAATTGAAAAGTAAATGAAGATCAAAGTTTGAATCATCACAAATTATTGACATTTAAAATTGTATAAAATAAAATCAATTCTTCGTAAAACCAAATCTCATTATAAGGAAATAGATAAAGAAGACTACTCAGAATTCATGAGAAGGATACGACAAAATACAAATTTCATATATAAAAACAAGTTTACAAAACAAAGAAAGAAAAGAACACAACTTATCTCACTCCTTCTCAAGCAAATCCTTAGAAGTTCCCTTTAAGCACTTTCTCTCTTTAAAATCACACTAAATTCTCTCCTAGAAATGTAATAAAGAAAAAAATATCTCGCCTTCCCTCTCCTCTTACAAACGTAGAAGAAAATTCTCTCTTCTCCAAAGCCTTTCTCTCAGTCTCACGCCACACTCATGCCCTATACTCCTCTTCTTTTTAATTAGGGTGTTCCTCCTTTCAAGAGGAATTCAAAATTCCCTCCAAATTTCTCTCCCAAAGTCACACCTGTGAATACCAAAGAACATGTCCATCCATTTAAGAGAAATATCCCTTCATTAAATAGCCTTCCAAAGTGTCTAGATGTATTGAATCATTATATGGGGCGTTTGAATCATTTGGAGCCTTTAAAATCAGCTTAAAATTCATCCCGAACCGCTTTAATCTATCTTATATCGTCTCTAGTGCTTCAGACACCAATTTTAATGCTTCAAGCGCTAGTTTTGGCACCTCAGGCACCAATTTTTTGAATTTTGGCACTTCAGATGCAAGTTTGGCGCCTCAGGTGCCACTCTGCAGCAGCTTCACCATTTATTTTATTTCGCTTTGTTTTAGCTCCATTTCACCCCATTTCAATTGCGTTTTGTTCCTAACTGATATACCTACAAAATAACTATAAAAATAACCTTTCTTTAAAGTGTAATTTCATTCAAAAACATGTGAGCAATGTAAATTAGATTAAGCATATAAAGACATATTGAAATGTGTCGAGTCAAAATTTTCATTCTTGCTCATTTTTACTCCAAGTAACACCATTGTTGCCTCGTTTTCTCTAAAAGTCCATTTCTTGTACCTTAAACCAAAAATATGCAAAATACCTTCCTTTAATGTGTAATATCATTAAAAGTCATTAAAATTGAGCATAAAAAATATATGAAAAGTAGGTAATTTTTAGGCGTGTCAAAACGTGACAGTGCTAATAATAAATATACAAATCAAATCCAAATAAAAATAACTTTAATAAAAATATTTTTCACTTTTAAAATCTTTAAACTGCCAAACTCATAATAATAAGGCAAGTGTATTGTTCTGTTGCAAGAACTAAGTTAATTAAACTTATTACTGAACTCGAAAGTAAAATTCTATAAACTAAACAAAGTTTTTTGTGATGAAGAGTTCAAATTTTAAAAAACATCATTCCCCTTTACAATGAGTATATGGATTGTGAAGACATTAAAATCATTTACAAATTTATATATAAAAGTTTATTGTGCCAAATAGGAGCAATTCTATTCCTTACCCTTTTTCAAGTGTGTAAAGAACATTGACTAATCCAAAGTTTGGTCCCTAATTACGTGGTTAGGTTGGGAGGATATAGTCTCCCACTCCAGAGCTCCCACTACTCCCTCGCCTAAGGGCTAACAATCTCACATTAGTTTTCAATCAACTGGACCAAATTGCGGATTTTAATCTGTCACCTTAAAATCCTCAACTCTGCTTCCAACAAAGTATATTTCTTTATTTATTTACACTCAACCCCATGGATAACATCCTCACCCATGAAATTGAATGTTACTCTCACCATGTTGTAGAAATCAAAGCACTTTTATATCATCTAATTCTCAACATATTTTAACATTTCAATTGGTCAGATCAAAAAGTAAATGAAGATTGGAGTTCAAATCATCACAATTTTTTGACATTTAAAACCATATAAAGCTAAATAAATTCCTCAAAAACCCATATCTCAGAGTAGTGAGAAGGATAAAGAAGAATACTAAGAATTCATGAAAAGGATACGATAAAACACAGATTTCATATATAAAAATTAGTTTACAAAATAATGAAATAAAATACACAACTTATCTCATAATCCTTCCCAAACAAATCCATAGAAGTTCTCTTTTAGTACATTTCCTCTTTACAAGAACTCTCAATTTCCTCTTGGAAGAGTAATGAAAATTAAATCTCTCACTTTCCCTCTCCTCTTACAACCCTTGAAGAAAATATCCAAGTCCTTGACTTTCTCTCTCTAACTCTCTCTCACTCTCTCTCACGCCACCACCCTACACGCCACCACCAAACCTCTGGCTTTTTTTCCTTCAAGCTCTAGAATTCTCGCCCCTTTTATTAGAGGCTACCTCCCTCTAAAAAGAATTAAAAATTTTCTCCAAAGTTCTATCCAAAAGTCAAACCTTTTGAATTCTAAAAGACATGTCTATTGATTCAAGAGACATATCCCTTCATCAAAGAACCTTCCAAAGTGTCTAGATGTAATGAATCACTCCATGGAGCATTTAAAACATGTGGACCCTTCGAAATTTATGCAATATTCTTCTAGCACTACCTTAATTCATAAAAAGTTGTCTTTGGTGCATCATGTGTTGATTTTGGTGCTTTAGGTGCCAAGTTGCTTAAGTCTGCATAGTTTTGGGTTCTTGTGCTTTAGACACTGATTCTTGCACTTCAAGTACCACCTCTCTATAAAATGACACTTCAAATGCCAGCTCTCTGTAAAGTGGTGCTTCAGGCACCAGATTTTCAAAATTCACTATTTTGGCTCCAATTTTTTTCCTTTTTGCTAATTTTGCCTAAAATTGATATTCCTGCAACAAAACCATAAAAATACCCTTCTTTAAATTGTAATATAACCAAAAATAAGCATAAAATATATACTTAAAATAACACATTATTATGGTATATCAGTAAACTTTATGCTCTAACTCAACTGGTAAATGATAAGCTTTTTCAAATATGAGGATATATGGAGACATTCTTATATAAGTTTTATAAGCAGTCCTATAAGCTCATAATACATAATCAAGTCTATCAGAACAATCAATCATATTAAGATTTACAGTTTTTTTCCAAAATTCTTTTAATTTCACTATTTGATACTTCTGCTAATCCACTAATCTGAGGGTGATAAGCTGTGGATATCCTATGTTTAATTCCATATTTTCTAAGTAATGTGTCAATTCTAAAATTCTTAAAGTCACTTCCCTCTTCAGTAATGATCACTCTTGGCATTCCAAATCTAGTAAAAATATTTTTGTTTAAAAATTTTTCAACACTCTGAGCATCACAATAAGGCAAATTTATTTCTTCAATTCATTTAGACACATTGTCCATAGTTAATAAGATATAAATCTTTCCTGAAGATGGCACAAATAATCTCATATACATCAAAAATTTTAACTTCTAAAGTAAAATTTAGGAAGTTTCATATTTTTTAGAACTATTGCCTACTCTTTGACATTAATCACAAGTTTTCACATAATTATTGATATCATTAAACAATGTAAACCAATAAAATCCAATGTGTAAAATTTAAAATGTAGTTTTATCTATTCCAAAGTGTCCCCTAAATACAGATTTATGACATTTTTGTTAAATTCTAGGTGGGTTTCATTAATTAGTGCACTTCTTTGAATGACTCAATCTCGACATCTTTTATATAAAAAAGGGTCATCCCAAAAGTAAAACCTTGCATCATACATAAATTTCTTTTTATGGTGGTTTTTTAGTTTGTATGGTAGAATATTACTAACTAAGTAGTTAACTATATATGCATACCAAGGTATATGCCACTTAGCAATAACATAAAGTTGTTTGTCAAGAAAATTTTCATTTATTTCATCCTCATTGTTCTTTTTATTTTCATTTTCAAGTCTTGAAAGATGATCAACAATTTGATTATTAGCACATTTCCTATCAATTATCTGAAAATCAAATTCTTGCAAATGTAGAACCCATTTGATTAATCTTGGTTTCACATCCTTTTTTCACATAAGATACTTAATACTGGAATGATCATTATGCAATTGCATTTAGCTCCAATTAAATATGGTCTAAATTTATCAAAAGAATATATTATTGCCAACAACTCTTTCTCAGTTGTTGTTTACTTACTTTGAGCTTCATTAAGAGTTTTGCTGACATAATATATAACTTTAAAAATCTTGTCATATTTTTACTCTAAATTAGCTCCAATAGAGAAACCACTCGCATCACACATTAATTCAACGGTTTCTCCTAGTCAGGTGAAGCAATGATAAGTTTAGTAATTAATTTTTCCTTAAATAAATTGAAGGCTTTAAGAAAATCATCATTAAAATCAAAATTAGTATAACTTTCTAAAAGATGGCATAGAGGCTTAGCAATTCTAGAAAAGTTTTTAATATACCTCCTTTCAAATCCAACATGTCCTCGAAAACTTCTAACTGCTGTTACTAAAGTAAGAGATTGTAATTCAACAATAATTTGATATTTTGCTTCATCAACTTCCATACCTTTTTTAAAAATTTTATTTCTCAATACAATTCCTCATGTGACCATAAATTGACATTTTTCCCAATTGAAAACTAAATTTATTTCTTCACAGTGTTTTAAAACCATTGCTAAATGATGTAAACACGAATTAAAAGAGGTTCTAAAAACTGAGAAATCATTCATAAAGGCTTTAATTCCTTTCTCAATTAGATCACTAAAAATAGACATCATACACCTTTGGAAAGTTGCAGGTGCGTTACATAAACCAAATGGCATTCTTCTAAAAGAAAAAGTCCCAAGAGAAATAAGTATTTGATGGTAACCAGAATATCCATCCAAAAAGAAAAATTATTGGTGTCCAACTAGCCTATCCAGCATTTGGTCTAAGAAATGTAAAGGAAAGTATCCTTCTTAGTGGCAGTATTTAATTTTCTACAGTCAATACAGGATCACCATTCAGTGACTTGCTTTGTTGGATATAATTCATTCATTTCATTCATGAAAACAGTCACTCCTCCTATCTTAGGAACATAATGAATAAGACTAACCCAGCACTATCAGATATATGATAAATAATTCCAGCATCTAACCACTTCAAAATTTTTTTTGTTTACCACTTCCTTCATGATTGGATTTAATCTTCTTTGAGGATCAGCCCTAGGTTTATAGTTATCTTCCATTATTTATTTATGCATACAGAATGAAGGGTTGATTCCTTTAATATCTGTTACTTTCCAACCACAAGCTCTTTTATAAATTCTTAACGTCTCCAATATTTTTTCTTCCTGATCATTAGTTAACTATGAGGATATTAAATGCATAGAAATTACTTTCATCTAATGTTCAAGATGTTTTTCAATTGAGGAGATTAGAGATTTACTATTTTCAGTAGTAGTCAAAATCTTGAAGTTTTTCTGAACATAATTTGTATCCTCAACATTTATCTATCATGATTTTTCTTCAACATCACTTTCAGTTTTACTATCTTTCCCTTCTTGATTTAATTTCACTTCATCTTTTTCCTTCGAAATGGCTTCACATCTTTTCCTTCTTGATCAATAATATTCATCCTATAATATTTTTTCTTTAACAGGGTACCTCATTGACTTAGAATATTAAATGTTACTTCTTGGTCATTAACTCTCACAGTCAACTCTTCTCTCTGCAAAAGGTCTTCCCAAAATAATAGAAATTTTTTTATCTTCTTTTATATCAAGCACAATGAAATCCATATGGAAGATAAATTTATCCACCTTAATAAGTATATCTTTTATAACCACCTTAGAAAAAGTGGTAGATCGATCAGCTAACTGAAGGTTACAGTAGTGGGAGAAATCTTTCCTAAGTCTAACCTTTGAATGGATAATGACATGAGATTAATGCTAGATCCTAAATTGCATAAGGCTTATCCATAAAACTTTTCTCCAATCAGACAGGGTATAGTGAAACTACCAGGGTCTTTAAGCTTTTGAGAAAGCTTCCTTTGAATTATTGAACTACACTCTTCACTAAGTGCAACAGTTTCATAAGCTTCTGACTTTAAATTTTTGATTAATATATCTTTTCTTAATTTTGTATAACTTAGCATTTGTTCCAAAGCTCTAAAAATGGAATTTTGATTGTAAACTTCTTAAATATCTCAAAAAATTTTAGAACTTTTTTATCAATTTTTTGTTGTCTGAGCCTTTGAGGAAAAGGAGGTGGTGGTCTTTCTTAAAATAATTTTAGTTGGAGAGACAGATTGTTCTTGGCCTTTAGAAATAGTTTCTTTAGGTTTTTTTATTTCATCAATCTCTCTCTCAACATCAATCTCTTTCTGACTTACAAATTTTAATTCCTTTCCACTTCTAAGTTAAACAGTTTCTATTTGTCCTTGTTTTCTTCTTTTATCTTTCAGATTTATTATAACATTACTACGAAATGTTCCCTGGGGTCTATTGCTATGTGGGTTAGCAATTTGTCCCAGTTTATTCTCAATATTCTTATTGCAGCACTTTGACTTTGCATTTGATTACCCATTCGCAATACTACTTCTTCTATAGACAACCTATTTTGCTTAAATTATCAGTTATTAAAGCCTGTAGGATTAGTAGGTTGATAGTTATAACTACCTTGATTGTTCTAATTTCTTGTTGGTTTCACTTGATTATAATCTCATGATTAGTTTCCACTACCAGAATTGTTCTAGTTAAAATTGGGGTAGTTCTTCCAACTTGGGTTTTAAAAGTTAGGATATGGGTTATTGGGTTTTTTAGTAACCGCATGTCAAGTTTCTAATGATTGAGAATCATTCATTTCTCCTAATAAATTTTTTTCACTTGCTTGAGGTATTTGGGAAAAATTCATAACATAATTGTCTAACTTCTTAGATATCACAACAACTTGAGATACTAAGATGGTAAAAGCATCATTATCATGAATACTAGCCACTCTTATATGATTAACTCTTTCTGAGGGTCATTAAAATTTATTAGTGGTCATTTCTTCAATTAAGGCATAAGCTTCATCAAATGATTTTGATATTAAAGATCCTCCAGCAGCAACATTAATTTTAGATTTAAGGGATCCTATTAACCCATTATAAATTGTTTGAATAATTAACCAGTTCGGTAAAGCATGATGTGGACACTTTAAGGAGTTCCTTAATTTGTTGTCAAGCCTCATAAATTGACTCCCATTCATACTGAATAAAAGAAGTAATATCATATGTAAGTGTTGACCTCACTTTTGGTTGAGGTCTAGAAATTTTTTTAGTAGCCTAGGTCTAGCTATAGGACTTTCCTNTTCTTACAACTCTCGAAGAATTCCTCACAATTTAGACTCTCTACACTTGTTTCACACTTCAATTTTTAGTCTCCCCCCTCTTCAAGACCTTTCTAACATCCAGGACCTCTCTAATTTATGGCCAAATTATTCTTTTAAAGTTGTGGATAAGCTTTCCCAAAAGTTGTATAACCATCCCTTCAAAATTTGTCCTCATCCAAAGCTTGGTTGGACATCACCGCCGAACTCGCTATCGGCGGCCTCGAGGGCGCCGTCGGTGGACCTTCTTAAAGAATTAATTCTGGAGTCTCGGGAAAATCTCGCCGTCGGCGGGATTGATGGCACCATCAGCGCCCTAGTTCAATTCTTTACATTTTGGTCCTTTTTGCTCCAAATTCGCTCCTTTTCTCATCTTTTTACTCCAATGACCCTATTTCATCATTCTTACAACAAAACATAAAAAATACATTTCTTTAAAGTGCAATATCATCAAAAACAGCATAAAATAAGTATGAAAATCTCAACATATTTTCCTTTGGTCAGATAAATGATAGATCGATCAACTAACTGAAGAGTTACAGTAGTGGGAGAAATATTTGCTAAAATTAACCTTCTAAATATAAAAAGAGGCATCACATTAATGCTCGATCCTAAATTGCATAAAGCTTTTCCACATAATCTTTCTCCAAATACACAAGGAATTGTTAAGCTACAAGGATCTTTAAGTTTCTAAGAAGGTTTTTTCTGAAGTATAGTTTGCACTCCTCACTTAGTGCAACTGTCTCGTAATCCCCAAATTTTCTTTTCTTGTTTAATATCTCTTTTATAAACTCTGAATAACTTGGCATTTGTTCCAAAGCTTCACTGAATGCAATATTTATCGTTAACTTCTTAAGTACTTCCATGAACTTTGAAAATTGTTTAAACAACTCATGTTGCCTAAGTCTTTGAGGAAATGGAGGTGGTTGTCTTTCTAAATTGATTTTAGTTGGAGATATTATATTTTCCATATCCTTAGAAACATGTTCTTCATGTCTTTTAGTTTCCTTTGTTTCTCTCACAATTTCTTTCTCTTTTCTAACCACACCCTCTATCTATCTTCCATTTCTTAATTGCACAACTTCTACTTGTTCATTATTGTTCTCTTTAGAGTTGATCTCCGTGTTGCTGGGAAGTGTTCCTTGGGGTCTATTGCTAAATGAATTAGCGATTTGTCCCAGTTGATTCTCTATGTTTCTAATCACAGCATTTTGACCTTATAATTGGTTTCTCATTTGTGATACCACTTCTTCTATAAACATCTTCTTACCTTTAAATTGTTGATTATTGTTAGAGTCCAGTGAATATGAAGGTATATAGTTTGTGTTCCCTTGATTATTCCAACTTCCTTGTCTTTTAAGTTGGACTATAACATTTCTAGAACAAAATTTTAGATTATCTTAAAGAAAATCACTAATAAAAATTAACATATTTTTAAAGTTATAGTGTTACTTGAAAATAAGTAATATTTAAGTTTGGGGAATTAATCCGCATTAAAATTGCATATTTTTAATGTACATTTCAGGTTCATTTTATGCACATTTTTTTTGATATTGCCCTTTAAAGGAAAGTATTTTGTATGTTTTTGGTTTTAGCTACCAGCAGTAGAGTTTTATCGAAAATGAAGAAAAAATGGTGCAATGATGCATTTTAATGTGACTTTCTATGCTTAATTCTTTCTATACTTAACACATTTTTTGAATAAAATTACACTTTAAAGAAATGTTATTTTCATGTTTATCTTGTAAATATAACATTGGGAGTGAACCAGAGATAGAGCCAAAACACAACAAAATATGTGTGTTGCCTGCAAGGTGGTGCTATAGTGTCGATTCTAGTGCCATAGTGCCCGAGATGGTTTTTGTACGGCTTTTAGGCGATTCCAGGCTATTTTGGGATGTTCTGGAAGCTTTTGGGTGGCTTGCACGCCCCATGGAGGGGTTGAATGAATCTAGACACTTGGAAAGGCTCTTGGATGAAGAGATGTGTCTTTTGGAGTGAAATGGTGTGTATATTGGATGAAGGGTGTGTCTCTTGGAGAAATGAGGGGGTTTTGTATCTCTTTAAATAGGGGGTTGGCGTCTCTCATGAGAGGTCATTAGGAAGTAATTAGTGTGTGTTTTTGGAGGAGTTTTTAGTGATATTGAGAAAGATTTTGGCATGAGACTATGGAGATGTAGATTTCTCCATTTTCTGGAGAGCTCGATGAGGGATTTTGAGAGGTATGATTAAGGAAGGATGAACAACGCATAGATTGGCTGGAGAATTTGTCAGAGAGATTTTCATCTTTCTTTCAGAGGAAAAAAGCTAATTATTGTGTTCTTCATTGTCTTGTAATTGTTCTAAACACTTTCTAGTAGATTTTATTTAATTTAAATGAAGTTTTCTATTGTGTTTTATCCATGCTTCGTAAGTATTTTTTCTTACTATTTTCTTTTAATATGAAGTAGTGACATGTGTAGAAAAATTTGTTTCATTATATAATTATTCTTATTTCCATGTGATGAGTATTATCTCCTTTGTTTCATTGACATAACTTAAGTGGCAATAAGTTATGTTAAAATTTTTTGCATGTGAAACTAAGACTCAGGAGAGCAGTGATCTTGCAACTTGAGTGCATTCATATTGACCGATTCACTAGTAAAATAGTTTAGGCGATGATCCACCTAAAAATTACCTATTTTTAGTGTTCATTTCATGCTTATTTCATGCACATTTTTAATGATATTACACTTTAAATGAATGTATTTTGCATATTTTTGTGTTCATGTACAATAAATGGACTTTTGGTGAAAAGGAAACAAAAACAATGCAATTTAGAGCCAAATTGAGCAAAGAAGAAAATTTTGATTAGGTGCATTTCGACATGACATTCCTTACTTAATCTCCTTCATATCTATTTCATGTTTTTGAATGAAATTACACTTAAAAAAATGTTGTTTTCATGTCTATCTTATAGGTTTACCAATCTAGAGCGCAACAAAACTGAAACGGGGCAAAATTGAGCTGAAACGGAGCGAAATGGGGTGAAACAGTGGAGTTGTGCACAAAGTGGTGCTATAGTGCCCAAAATGGTGTCATATCGCTATACACAGGCGATATAGCTTCTGCGATGGTTATTGGATGGGTTTTTGGCGATTCTGGGCCATTCTGGGATGTTTTGGAAGCTTCTGTACAATTTGCACGCCCCATGGAGTGATTCAACAAATATAAACACTTTGAAAAGTATTTGAATGAAGAAATGCGTCTCTTGGAGTGAAAAAGTGTGCCTCTTGGAGAAATGAGGGGGTTTTGTGTCTCTTTGAAAAGAGAGGTTTTACGCCTCTCATTAGTAGTAATTAGGAGAGTCTAGAGAAGAAATTAGGAAGTGTTTTAGGAGGAGTTTGGCATGATTTTATGGAGATGTAGATTTCTTCATTTTTTGGAGAGATTGGTGAGAGATTTTGAGAGATATAAATAAGGAAGTATGAGCGACGCATGGATTGACAGGAGACTTTATTGGAGATTTTTTTTTTCTTTCTTTTAGAGGGGAAAAAATAAGTATTGTGGTCTTAATTTCCTTGTAATTGTTGTAAACACTTTCTAGCAGATTTTCTTTAATTTAAACAAGGTTTCCTATTGTGTTTTATCCATGCTTCATAAGTAGTTTTCTTTACACTTTTCTTTTAATATAAAACAGTGGAGTCTGAAGGAAAATTTGTTTTATGATAGGCTTCATTGACATAACTTAAGTGACAATAGGTTATGTTAAAACTTTTTATAAATGAAACTAATATTGGGGAGAGCGGTGATCTTGCAACTTGAGTGTACTCACATTGACCGATTGACTAGTAAAATAATTTAGGCAGTAATGCAACTTTTAAGGAAATATAATTTAATGATATGTTTCTATTAGATGTTTTATGTGACAGATAGTTGTATACAACTAATAGAATACTAAGCATACACATACACTTGAAAGAGAATAGGTGGACGTATGTTCCTTGTTGGCACATAATTTATTACTTAATTCTATCAATTCTTTTTCTGCTTTTGTCATTATCTTTATGTCACTTTTCTTTTGCAATGAAATAGAAGAATGTTCAGGAATTTAGATTTACTTAAATATTCTCTTTTTTTATTAATGTGATGGTATTTTCACCGGCTCTTAATTGACTTTACAAACTGATCACTTGTGAGGTTAAAATCTGCGAAACATAATGACCCGGAAGGGCTATGATTTCACCCAACTAGTGGATACCGCACTTCATTCTAAGAAGAGCTATTACGATCACATAAGGGGGAGTGCAAATAAATAGGGACATAAGTTTTGATGTGCATAGAATTGGTTAGTTCTAGAGTGACATACTAGATTTTTATTAATTTGGCTTAAGGTTTAGTACCCTGATGTTGGGATTCGGTCATCACGGTGACATAGGCTAAGGGCATCTAGAGGTGAGAGGCTAGATAACACTAATTTGAAATCGAGATGTTAAAAAACCGACCTCATGTTAGCTAAAGTTCTTTGCAAGCACCGGGAGGGAGTAAAGAGTACGGTATGTGCCCCGATTCTCTTTATATATGTTAATGTGATGTATGCGATAATATTCTTAATTTCCTTTATTATAATTCTTGCTTTACAACGACACCAAAACTTGATCCCAACAAAAGCTAGGTAAAATCTTGAATTTGAAACAAATAAGAATATATTTATAATATTTAAATATGTGATATTACACAAGTATACGTATTGTTATCAAGTAATATAAGACTTTTTGATTAACCTCTGAATATCGAACCGACAACAAAAATACAATATTCAACTTTACAAAACAAGAGAAATTAGATAACAAAATTTTACTTAGCAAAATATTCTTACTTAAACTTTAGATGTTATAATAGGAAAGAAAGTTTGATTCTTTTTGCAATTTTTGATAATTGAAAATAAAGTAAGCAACTAACTAATTTAACTAGATATTTGCAAGATGAAGACAATATAAATAAAATATATTTTTCCTTATTATGAATCAGCAACAAGTATAGAAATTTTGTTGGGGAAGTATTTTAATTATGTTGTGTCAAATAGGAGCAATCATATTCTTTACCCAGACTAGAGATAATATAAATAATATTGGCTAATCTATAGTTTGAAAACTTTGAAAGATGGGTTAGGTAAAGAAGATATTGGCTCCCACTCTAGAGTTCCCTCTTCTCCATCCATTTGGGAGCTAACATCTCGTGTCATAACCTAAAACGATAAATCAAATTGGGTGCTTTAGCCTTTCACTCTAAATTCCTCTAATTCTACACGCTTCAAAGTTTATTTTCCTATTTATTTGCACTTAACCCCATGAACTACATTCTCATCCATGAAATCAAAAGTGATTATTGTCATTTGTTAACTGAGACAATACCATCTCAGATCATACATGTTCTCACAACAGGGTTAACATCTTAATTAGTCAAATCAAGAAGTAAATGAAGTACAATGTTTAAAATCATTACAACTTCTTCCAACATTAAAGAATAATACTCCACACAACTTCCATCCAATACTTAATCACTTATCATTTTAAGGAAAAAGATAAAAAAACTACTCAGAATTCATAGAGAAAACACAACCACACTTGAGTTTGAAAATAGAAATCATACACACAAATAAGAAGTCTAAATTAAAATTAAATGCAGTCACAAAGATAAAAACTTATCTAAAATCCTGTCTACCAAAGTTTTGAAGTTTCTTTGAATCTCTTCCTTCACTTACAATACAAAGTACAACTCAGAATAAAAAGAAAAGGTGGCGGCGTATGTGGTGGTTGACACTGGATTGGTCTGGTGGATCCTCCTCTTTTCTTCAATCCAAGTTTTCTTTTATAATTTTCCAAAAGGTGCCTTGGTGTCTCTTCAAAATCTGTCCCCATTCAATGAATCTTTAGAAGTTGCCTTCTTTCAGAAGCCAATTGAATGAATTTTTGTGTCCATTAACTGTTTCACACATTTTTACCAAGGGTTTCTTAAATCAAATAACTACTTCTAATGCTTAAGCGCGGTGTACCTGGCACGACTCTCTCTATTTAAGACATGTAAGTGTTAGTCTTGGACGCTTAGGCGACTCATTTCATTTTTGCTCCAAACTTGATCCTTTTTCACTCATTTTACCGTTTTTCATCTTTTTTATTGTACCTGAAAGAAAAACAAACAAATATCTTTCATTAAAGTGCAATATCTCAAAAATAGATATAAAAATGTGTACATAAAGACTATATATTTTAGGTGTATCTGTATGCTTCTATTTGTTACTGACAACATTATATTTTAAGCATTTCATTCCTTCACATTATGTAGGTCATTGCACGAGAAGGGTAGTCTTTAATATTTCAAATGTCTCCAAACCAATTTATCCAGAAAAGTTATCTTTATATCTAAAAAAGTTATCTTTAGAATTAATATTTGCATTTAGGAGTAGTCGCTATATAAAACACGATCTTAATCGATCTTCCAAACTAAGGCTTGATAGTTGTAAACTAAAATTAGTCGGAGAGATTTCTTACCTCGCTTCTCTGTGGGATCGAGACTTGGGGTCTTAAACGAAAACTCTGTATTATTTAAAATGATACATATACTTGCGTAAAACCTTTTGTGTGAAATATAAATCAAATTCTAAATATTATAAACATTATTTTACACACTAGCTACTTAAATATAAATTGGGTCAAGTTTTTTACCATCTTTCGGAGCTTAAAAATCTACGTAATTGTCGATCGGGTCAGGCAACAATACAATTTTTAAGGAAATATAATTTAATGATATGTTTTCATTAGATGCTTCTAGGTGGCAGATAGTTACATAAAACTAATAGAATACTAAGCATACATATAGACTAGAAAGAGGTTAGGCAAACATATGTTCTTTGTTGACACATAATTTATTTTTTGATTCCATCAATCATTTTATTGCCTATGTCATTACCGTCATTTTACCTTTCTTTAGCAATGAAATAGATGCATGTTTATGAGTTTTGTTTTGTTTAAATATTCTCTTATTTAATTAATGTGATGATTTTTTTTGCTAAATCTTAATTTACTTTACAAACTAATCACTTGTAATGTTAAAATTCGCGATGAAACATAATGACCCAGAAGGGCTATGATTTCATCAACTAATGATGACCACATTTCAACTTGGGTAGAGCCTTGTGATCACCCGAGGGAGAGTGCAAATAGATAGGGAGATAAGTTTTAATGAGCATATAATTGATTGTTGACCTCACTTTTGGTTGAGGTCTAGAAATTTCTTTAGTAGCCTAGGTCTAGCTATAGGACTTTCNATAGGCCATTTTTTTTTAAATTCGAGCTCGGTTTCACGTATTGTGAAGAAAACNTTGCAGATCTTATACTTAAACTTTAATTTTCACATTTATACCACTAGTTTTTTTTTTATATCACATCAAAAAATACCACTTTAACTTTAAAAAAGTAAAATATAATTCATGCATAGAGAGATGTAACATTTTCATCCATATAGAAGGTGGCAAGTATATAAATATAAAAAATGAGGTATAGGTACTAGCTAGATATATAAATTCATAAGAATTGTATATCTTCCTATATATATAT
>JXCR01141490.1:0-13446 GCA_002079205.1 Phalaenopsis hybrid cultivar
TCTCCATTTTACTCTGAATCATTCTCTCCATCTATTCTTCTTCATCAAAAAGCCTTACGAAGCAACATAAATTGTGTCAATAATTTAAGGGGATTACTAAGAATGATTATATTAAAGAAAACATGAAATTTAAAGTTCCATTTATACATTCAAATTCGGAAAATGCATAATTTATCACAACTGATATTAATGGTTAGCTTACTTTAAAGATATTGTCATTCCATATGATAGATATATCATAGTTATGATGATAAATGTCGAGAAAAGTTATGAAACCTAAGTAATATCAATTTAATTTTTCTTGATCGTCTCTTCCTATAGGACTTAATAGTGAAACCTAAAGACAAAGTGCATTTTTCTTTATTAAGGCAATGATTTGATTAGTTTTGCTAAATCAAACAAAAGTAACTCATAACCAAGGGTCAGAAAAATCAATAAGCAAAGATGGTTGTCTATTGAAGTCAGAAAATATATAATAAGAAATATTTATGTTGTAAAGATGTTGAGGATCGAATAACAATAAGGAAATGGAACATAAGCTTAGCTGGTTTAAGCTTATATAGTGGAGGTTAAAAGATGTACCAATCAGACTGTTTGATAAAACTAATGTAGAAAGATTATCACGGAATAGGGTAAAACTTTAGATAAATTGGCTACTGATAATGGGAAAAAATTTGCACAAAATCGATTTATCAAACGTTACATTCCGGCTTGGATGCTTGGAGTACAATTCTAAGAACAGTCGATCGGGCACTGGAAAGACAATTTTATAATTTCTAACACTCACTAAACAATAAATAGAATCACCTAAATAATCAAACAAGCCACTAACGATTAAATAAATCTAAAACCAACGCAATAGTGATTTTAATTACCTTTATTTAACTTGAATGAGTCTATTATAATTTTTTTTCTTTATATTATTCATCTTCCAGACAAAAACATAGAATATGTAAATATTAGATTAAATCACAGTGAGCTATCAATAGCAGTAAATACTCATATTTCTAAATAATAATAACAGAACAAAAAAAAACAACATGCATGCTAGTTAAGCATAATGAAATATCATTAAAAAAAAAATCAACATTCTACAGTAGAATATATTGGCCTATCTATATATCATTTATATCAATGACACACGCACCATCAAAATTGTATCACTTAAAGTATTTTAATATTGATAATATTTTTAATTTACACGCACGAGCATTAAAATCTTCGTTAATACCATGAGGGGTGAACTATATCAGTTATCATGCACATATAATCACTCTATATAATTGTACCATTCATATTTTTATAACATTCAGTATATAATATAATATCTTATAATTAATGCATAAAAATCAATCAGGTTGATAGACTTGAAATATTTATACTAAAAATTAAGGGAAAATGAATCAAGATAAAATTTTGCAGTTGAATTAAACAATATCTATTACTATCCATACAATTGGTCTAGAAGAAACAAATATTATTACGATAGTTTAGAAGTAATACTCACCTCATTCTCTCAATAGCAAAATTTTTCCCTCTATTGTCATTTATTTCTAATTATCTAATTATAAATGTAAGAAAATTCAGTTAGTTTTATTTAGTTCTATTATTAGATTTTTTTTTTCATTCAGCTACATAAGTTTAATTAAATCTTATGCTTAACTAAGTATATAAATCATAATTAATGCTTATCCTTTAATTAGACACTTACAATTGGATTATTAACCTTCTCAAGATAAAATTAATTCTTTTATTAATTAATTCTTATTATTTTAACTTTTATTAGATTAAAAATATTTATTTCTATTGACTTTTAATTTTATTTATTTACAATATTTTGCCATCTATTTAATAGATGAACCTTTCTTACATATCATTATTAAATCTATTGACATAACGTCCTTTTTAACCTTAATATTTTTAATGAATTTATTTTTATTGAAAGAAAAATTTTATAAGACGGTGATGAGACATGCAATGCTTTATGGCGCTGAATGTTGGCCTTAAAAAGAGAAACATAGTACTAAGTTAAGTGTTGCCGAGATGAGAATAATTAGGTGGATGAGTGGCTTTACACTTAGAGACAAAATGCAAAATGAATACATCCGTGATAGGGTTGGTGTAGCTCCGATGACGAACAAAATTAGAGAAAGTCATCTTAGATTGTTTGGTCACATTAAGCATCGATCATCTGATGATCCGATTAGGAGAGTAGATGTTTTATATTCGACTTATGTTAAGAAAGGCAGAGGTAGACCTAGGAAAACTTGGGCTTATCGTATAAAAAATGATATTAATTTATTAGATCTAAATGAAAATATGACACTAAATAGGACGCAATGGAGAAAAAGAGTTCATGTAGCTGACCCCACGTAGTGGGGTTAAGGCTTTGTTGTTGTTATTGTAGCATTTAATTTAACGATTTAAATTTGACATTAATGAACTTTCAAAATTTTATTCAATTGTATTTATAACGCGGGAACTTACCGCGGACGCGTTATTGTAGCTGCTACAATAACCGCAGTCCCCCTTTCCTTTTCTGATGTTTTCACAATATAATTTGTTTCCTTCTCTACTTCTTTCATATTACTCTCTTTGCCTGTTATATCTCTTTTCTATCTTCTTTTTCTATTTTATATGTTAATCCCCTCTTTATATAGGTATTGTTTTCTGAGGTTAGGAGGAGTTTTATGAGTGCAAATTTCTGAGTGTTGCTTTAGCGACGTTCTTTCCCTCCAGGAGTTGTACCAGTCGAGAAGAATGTGCTCCGACTGAAACTCATCCTAGGTGGTGACCGTCTCCAAGAGTTCAGGTGGTGCTCCGACTGTAGCTCAACCATGACGAGACATTCATCCTTTTGCAACCCCCTTCGACCACGCTTCCAGTAGCTGCAAACCATTCTGCCTTGCTTTCATCTTCATTCCCTGCTGTTGTTCGATGCTTCCAACAGCTATCCTGTTGCTGCCAGCCACGTTGACACCCTTTCTACTGTTGTTCAACACTTTCAATAGCTATCATGTTGCCGCCAGCCCCGCCAACACCATCCTAGCTGCTATTTGGCACTTTCTGCAGCTGTCTCTGCACCCTCCAACACTGCAACCCCTCCCCTACAACCACCAGCCACCTTTCAGCCTTCATCCAACAACCGCAACCATCTCCAGGCGACCGTCCTTCCCTCCCGCCACCTCCCCTCAGTCGCAACTATCTTCCATTAGCCGCCAACCCATCATCCACCAAGCTTCGTTCTTGTTGTTACCTGCAGATATCTTTTATTGTTTATGTTGTTCCTGTTTGTTGTCTTTACTTCAAGTGTCATGTTTGTAATTTGTTTGAGAATTTAAAAATAATAATTGTGTTTCCGATTCTTCCGGTATCAATTTCACCAATATAACTTTTATTAAATATATAAGTTTTTATTTAATATTTAATTTAATGCTAAGCATAGCGTTGAGATTTAATTAAACAATTCAATTTAAATTTCCACAATTATAAATTTATCACTAAAATTAGAACGTTACTAATTTTTCTAAATATAGTTTAATTTTATTTATTTATTTACTTATTTTAAAAATAAAGTATAATCTTAAATAAACATATTAATCTCAATGTTTAAATAAAATAACATTTTAAATAAAATACAATGCAAAATAACATGTCCAAAATAAAAACCTTAAAATTTTATAATAATTAATAAATTAAAAAATATATCTTCTTTCACATGCTTTTTGATTTATTTTTCCTCCTTTTGTTTTCGTCGCCCCTTCGCATGAGCTTCATTGTTGATCCTCGCCTCTTGTTTGAGCCTGCTCAAACATATGTGCGCTATGTTTAGCACGACATTGCTATCAATGCCATCGCTTGGGCACACAAGTTCGGAGACCATGCAACTCCGTCCTCTGTCTTGTAGGTTGTACGAGATGCCTCCCTTTATCTTCTTCTCGATCAGTTTCACATGGATAACTCTCCAATTTCAACTTGCTCACTCGACGATGGAGCGTGTCATTCAATCCTCCCCTTACTCATGCTCTCTCTCACAAAATTGAATGGACATGATTTAATGTCAATTGTGTTGACCTCATTTTCAGTGAAGTCTTAGTTTCCTACTCCCATAATCCAAAATCTAGCCTTAAGAGTTCTTATTAACCATCATAGCGAACTAGCAATGGAGCCCACCTCCCATAAAACTTCAAACCACTTCTTGACTCATTTTTGCGAAGACCTCGCATGAGTGGTCCCAAGCATTCAACTTTTAGTTGCAAGGGGTAAGGACTAACATGTAGAGGGCCCGAAAATGAGTTCTCATAGGATCAAACGGTTTTAAGTGAACCATTTGTGACTCGGACACTCATGAAAGCCGCAATTCATGCACTCGCTATACCACGCACGCAGTTGACATATTTTTTTGGCCTGACCGTCGGCAAAACTTGTCTGGACGACCCCAGATGACAAAACAAACTACACTGACCCGTCTGAAACGTCAATTTTAGCTGGGAAGGACACCCATATTGCTAGGGTTACGCGTGCGCACAAATGACACAGAAATCGATGCACTTTTCTTAGCGGAACGCGGGCCCCGGCTAAACCAAGTTTGACTCGGGCTAAACATAGCCCAATTATCTCGGGTCGGGCTATCAACCCAATCTGTAGTTTAAAATTTCAAATTTCAAATTTCAAATTACTCATCTAAATCCTTAATTAAATTTAATGAGGCTTTATTACTTTCTAATTAAGCTGTTGTGTTAATGGAAGGTAATAAATTCCTCCCGTTAATCAATTCCCCGTTGTGGACACATTGAAAATTTGGATATACAGATCGAACGCTCCCTCTCCTGGGGGCATTCAACTCCATCTTCCTCTGACGACGAGATTCAGCTCCTCTCCTCGGCACNCGACTCGGGCTAAACATAGCCCAATTATCTCGTGTCGGGCTGTCAACCCAATCTGTAGTTTAAAATTTAAAATTTCAAATTTCAAATTTCAAATTACTCATCTAAATCCTTAATTAAATTTAATGAGGCTTTATTACTTTCTAATTAAGCTGTTGTGTTAATGGAAGGTAATAAATTCCTCCCATTAATCAATTCCCCGTTGTGGACACATTGAAAATTTGGATATACAGATCAAACGCTCCCTCTCCTGGGGGCATTCAACTCCATCTTCCTCTGACGACGAGATTCAGCTCCTCTCCTCGGCACCGAGTCTCAACCGCTCCATCCCGCAAGCCTCTCCTCTGCATCAGAACTCCCATTCGCCTCCTCCGCTCGAGCACCTACTGGCTTCCTCTCTTCCCCGCGCCAAACAGCTGCTCGTTCGACCTCACCTGCTTCCCCTCTCCTGATCGCCTCTACCGAGGCTCTCACTCGACTTCCCCCCTCCACACCAATAACCTCTGCTCCTCCCGCTCGAGTTCGCCTCCCCTTTCGCTCAACAGAAACCCACTCGCCTCCATCCTCCTTGCATGAAGCCGCTTAGCTTTCTTGCTTGCTTCGACTTCCAGATTCTGAAGCTCTCTCGCTCGTCCCAGCCTCTCTTGCCTGAAACTCCCTTTGCGTCGAAGAAACCCNATTAATCAATTCCCCGTTGTGGACACATTGAAAATTTGGATATACAGATCAAACGCTCCCTCTCCTGGGGGCATTCAACTCCATCTTCCTCTGACGACGAGATTCAGCTCCTCTCCTCGGCACCGAGTCTCAACCGCTCCATCCCGCAAGCCTCTCCTCTGCATCAGAACTCCCATTCGCCTCCTCCGCTCGAGCACCTACTGGCTTCCTCTCTTCCTCGCGCCAAACAGCTGCTCGTTCGGCCTCACCTGCTTCCCCTCTCCTGATCGCCTCTACCGAGGCTCTCACTCGACTTCCCTCCTCCACACCAATAACCTCTGCTCCTCCCGCTCGAGTTCGCCTCCCCTTTCTCTCAACAGAAACTCACTCGCCTCCATCCTCCTTGCATGAAGCCGCTCAGCTCTCTTGCTTGCTTCGGCTTCCAGATTCCGAAGCTCTCTCGCTCGTCCCAGCCTCTCTTGCCTGAAACTCACTTTGCGTCGAAGAAACCCCACGCGCCCGCCTCCTGCACCCAAGCCCCCCGCCTCCTCTCTTCCTCGCGTGACCAAACAGTCGTTCAGTTCGCCTTCCCCCTCTGTGCCAGAAAATACTCGTCGACACCCTCCTTCCCATTCGAACTCCCCTCCGCCTCTCTTCCTCGCTCGACGGCAGGATCTCGTTCGCCCCTCTTCCTTACGCAAAGAAAGCTTTTGCTTTCCTCACTGCACAGAAACACTTGTCAGTTCCCTCCTTCCCATTCGACCTCCCCTCTGCCTCTCTTCCTCGTTCGACTGAAGCTGCTCATATCCTCCCTCCTCACACTGCTGCAGCTCCTTTCCTTGAGGTGAAAGATTCCCTCTATCTAGTATGTAAAACTAAATGCCATTTTTTTTTCTTTCTAAAAGCTTTTTTTTTTATCTGATTAAAATTGGGTGGTGTATTTATGAAATGGAATTGTGAGGTTTTCTACTCTTTTTGATTGGGATGGAAATTCAGATGTTAGATATGTAGAATGTAAGGATTGAGTGGAATGCACGTAAATTTTACATAAATTTATGCTGCTAACTGTTTTAAGTAAATTAATAAAATTTTCATGAATTAAACCTTGAGACCAATCTGATTTCATTAGTTATATAGACTCTATTTGAAATTGTTTTATGTCGAGTACACCTCTTCATGCATATGTTTATGAAAATGATACTAAACTTTGGGTGTTAGAAATGTAAATGCATAGCACTCACGTGAGGTGCATGTAAATCTGTCAGAGNGTATCCTCCCTCCTCACACTACTGCAGCTCCTTTCCTTGAGGTGAAAGATTCCCTCTATCTGGTATGTAAAACTAAATGTCATTTTTTTTTCTTTCTAAAGGGTTTTTTTTTATCTGATTAAAATTGGGTGGTATATTTATGAAATGGAATTGTGAGGTTTTCTACTCTTTTTGATTGGGATGGAAATTCAGATGTTAGATATGTAGAATATAAGGATTGAGTGGAATGCCGTAAATTTTCCATGAATTTATGCTGCTAACTGTTAAGTAAATTAACAAAATTTTCATGAATTAAACCTTGAGACCAATCTGATTTCATTAGTTATATAGACTATTTGAAATTGTTTTATGTCGAGTACACCTCTTCATGCATATGTTTATGAAACTGATACTAAACTTTGGGTGTTAGAAATGTAAATGCATAGCACTCACGTGAGGTGCATGTAAATCTGCCAGAGGATTAAGATTGTCATGTAGTGAAAGTGAACCTTGCTTGTGGTTAACACCAATCATTATGAGCTTAGAGGTGACCATTACCAAAAAACCGCCTAACATTGCTAGCAAGGATTTTTGGAATTCTAAGATCATTTTTTTAATAACACATACATGAATGTTTTTTTTGATTTGGTGGTTCAGCATAGTAAGTACTAGGTCTTGAATTTCCTACATCAAAATGAAGTTTTTTATGAGTGTAATTGGATAGTACGACAAGGCTAAAGTTGTCCTGGCTCCAAAATGTTCTAAGCTATTAGCTGACCCATGCCTCAACAATCTTGCTTCTTCAAAATTGATCTTTACATATATATACGAGCCAATTTATATGTATTTACATGCCAACGCCTAAAGTTTACTTTTTTTTTATTACATGTGTACCGCTAAATTGCCATGTATTCATATATATTGGCGTCAATTATTATATGCATACCACACAATTCTTATACTTTCTGCATGCCCAAAACTTAAACCTTATATCTACACCACCCAAATCCTTAATTTTACAAAAGAGGTACCTCTGATTCTTAACATGAAGGTACGTATTTTCATGCTTAGAATTTTATCACTTCTTTGGGCTTGTTATACTTGTGGTTTGGAGCCTTTAAAAACACTGATTGGTCGTTGCTTTTATTGTTTCGAGGATGTTTTATAATTGTTGCTTAGGACATTTAAATGACCGTTTGGAGCAGTAAGCTGCTGTTTTGGCTTAAAAGTGTTGTCTAGTCCTACAAGTGTCTGTTTGGAGCTACTTAAGTGTTGTTTGGTGTTGTCGGTGGTTGTTTGGAGCTAATTAAGTGCTGTCTAGAGCTAAGAAAGTGCTATTAGTGTTGTAAGCTGCTGTTTAATGTTGTTTTGAGCTGAGAAAGTGCTAGGAAGTGTTGTTTGAAAGCTTATAAGTGTTGTAAGCCGCTGTTTAATGTTGTTTTGAGCTGAGAAAGTGCTAGGAAGTGCTGTTTGAAAGCTTACAAGTGCTCTAGTTTGTTGTTTAGTGCTTTTTTGGCTGAGAAAAGGTTGTACAAGTGATGTTTGAGGTTATCCATCGTTGTAGGAAGTTGTATGAAACATCTAAGTTGTTGTTTGGAGTTGTCAATCACTGTAGGAGGCTGTAGGAAATGTCCAAGTTGTTGTTTGAATTTGTCAATCATTGTAGGAAGTTGTAGGAAGCCTTAGGATCACCTGTTTGAAGTTCATAGCTATTGTTATCACTTGTTCTGTTGCTTACTGTTTTTTATTTCTGCGATTTATTTAAATTCTCTGCAAATTATATTATATTTTGTGAGTTAAACATGCAACAGAGATAGCAGCAGCAGATACGTCACGTACTGAGGTACATTTTATTTGTTGTTGTTTTATCATTGCAATTTACTCTTGCTATAACACATTATCCAGGTGCTAATTGCAATTTTATTTTCAAAACAAAAAATGATTTTTAAAAATTAAACAACATTCTCAAATAAAAAAACAAAAAAAAAACATAACACGTACTTTTGAATTTACGGGAGTCCCTCGGAAGAGGTAACCCACGGTTGCTAGCAAAATCTCATTTAAACTAAGCAAATTCAAAAGAAAATAGTAGTACCGGAATGAGAGAACCGTAAGATACCAACCGGTGTCGCTCTAATCAACTTTAACCTCCACATAATGCTTGAATGACATCAAAACTGAAACCTTGGAGCACACTTGGTAAAACTTTTTGAGCCTTAGACTTTAGGAATGTTACTTCGACAAGGAGCTTAGAACGAACTACAAATGAAAGTGGTATCCATTCTACAAAAGCAAAACAAGTCTACACCAGCTAAACTTTCATAGTATAAACAACATATATGATTTCGAGGTAGCTGGTCAGCACGATGTAAATTCGCACCCACTTTTTTGCTCCTGCACAGTCATACTGAGCAGTATAAGTCGTAACTCGCCTTAGGTTCTGAGGTTGTCGTCCAGAACGACACAAAACCTCTTATCTCTGCGGACTATTTGCATAATCGGATATTATGCAAATGTAAAACCTAAAAAATAAAATTAGCAGAATTAAACATATAAATAGAATCGTCTCCAAAACTGAGCCACATATTATGATTGTTTGGGAAGTCACTGAGGTTTCTCCTCAGGTTTTGTGATATCCCCTATATTTTCCTTCATTTGGACTCTTGAAATAACTATTTCTATTTGAGCCTCTCACTTTTTTTTCAACGTCCTATCGTAAAAACCTAAACTTTGAAATCTTGAAGACTAATACCTCTGATCATTATCGAGAGTTTTCTCAAGTGACCCCAATCATTTGGGATGTAATTAACTATAGGGTTTCTCTCTATAGGGAACTTGGAACTCAGGTAAAATAAACTTTATTTAATATTATTAAAGAGGGGAACTTGTTGGTCACACATAAAAAATGTTCGCAGATCAAACGGATGTCACAAATCTTTTAGTTTGCAGGATTGAGTCTACTGTCGAGATATACTCACCTTTCAAAAATGTGTAGTATTCACAATATCGGACACGATTATGCAAACTATTGGATGAATGAGATCCATTTGGTCTCATTTTTCAAAAATTAAAACACAATACTTTCAAAACCAAAAATATATACATCTTATATTTAAATTAAATTTCAAAATTATTTCTCAAATCATCAAAAAGTTGACTGACGGATTGCTTGCAAGTTCTTCCTTGCTCCCGCTCACACACTGCAAGTTGATTCTGGCAGGTCTACACACATCGCAACACTAGGTATCCTGGATCTCACTCCTCTCACCTACACTCTTGTCTCATTCTCTCTAACATTCTCATTTGATCTGCCTCTGGCCTCCACTTCCCATATCATCCTATAAGCAAGAAAACGAACTACCCCTGCTTGATTCATCTTTGTCCACCCCGCATACCAAACGCTAGCGTAGCTAGCCGGTTAAATATTATTTTTATTGAAATATTGAACGTTACATCAACTCATCTAGCATTCAACAAAGATGATCCTTAATAGTTCAGATAAAATAAGCAGAATTTTAGATTAGAAATTAAATTGCAAGAATTTTAGATTACAAATTAAGGGTCTGTTTGGGGCAGCTGCAGCTTATCCAACTTATGTTGATAAACAGTTTATCCTGATAATCTGCTGATGACCAGTTGATTCGGATAAACTAGCTGGCTGTTTGGTTTGTGCATTTGAAAAACAGCTGATTCTGGATAAATGATCAATCAACCCCTGATTTGCAGCTTTTTTACAGAGATCATAAAATTTGGCAAGCTTGTGCTGTAAAAAATCAAGATTGACAACTATAAATTAGTCAAGAAAAAAAATTTCAGGCTAAAAACGAATATATGGCACAATTCTTTCTGAAGATGTATAATCAACAAACAATCAGAGAAACAGGGAAAGCAACCTACTTGAGCTAAGCAATCAAGCAACCTACTGGAGCCGAGCAAACAAGCAAGAAAATCGAGCGTTCAAACAAGATAGTCGAGCAGTCAAGCAGAGTCGTGATCCCATCCTCGCCTCCCTAGCCGACCATCTCACGAGATAGAGAGAAAGAAGACCCTGGCGAGGTCTGCCGGCGACGGACCAGGGCGTGTCTTCGGTCGTGAGAGCTAGAGGGAGAGGATGTGTTCGTCGTTAGGGTCACGCGAGAGAAAAAAGCTCTTCCGGACATCGCCCTCATTGCCAGCCGTGGAAGTGGAATCTGCTCTTGAGTGCATAGTTAACGGGCACTTCCGATCGCGCTCGATCAATGTCTTCCTCCATCCGCCACACGAAGTAGAAGGGCACGGGAGGTATTTCCCGATCAAACACACCTCTTGGAAGCGGACGCGGGTCGATTATGCGTCCCGCTTCCTTTAATAAAACCAAAACTCCATTTTGAAAACGTCTGCGAGTCGCTCAAACCAAACGACATGTCGGCGTTTTCAAAACGCCACCACAGCAAAAAACACACCGTAAATTGAAAGGAAGACGTTATATGATGATCACCCATGTTTTAATGAAACCTAATTAGTTCAGCATATTTTAGGTTGAGTATTAGGGCTAATAGATGAGAAAAGTAGGTGCAGCATGAGTATGACGGGATTTCAAACCAAGCTTGGTTATGTGCAAAAGAACGGTTTTGACAAATGAAAGTCTAGAATTTCAAGAAAAAAGGAATTATTCTTTCAAATCAAGTGAAATAGGTTCATGCTAATCTTCAATAAACAATCAGCTCAGTCCCTTCTAGTTTNCAGTTCGGATAAGATAAGCAGAAGTTTAGATTAGAAATTAAATTGCAAGAATTTTATATTACAAATTAAGAGTCTGTTTGGGGCAGCAGCAGCTTATCCAACTTATGTTGATAAACAGTTTATCCTGATAATCTGCTGATGACCAGTTGATTCGGATAAACTAGCTGGTTGTTTGGTTTGTGCGTTTGAAAAACAGCTGATTCTGGATAAATGAGCAATCTACCTATGATTTGAAGCTTTTTTACAGAGATCACAAAATTTGGCAAGCTTGTGCTGTAAAAAATCAAGATTGACAACTATAAATTAGTCAAGAAAAAAAATTTCAGGCTAAAAACGAATATATGGCACAATTCTTTCTGAAGATGTATAATCAACAAACAATCAGAGAAACAGGGAAAGCAACCTACTTGAGCTAAGCAATCAAGCAACCTACTTGAGCCGAGCAAACAAGCAAGAAAATCGAGCGTTCAAACAAGATAGTCGAGCAGTCGAGCAGATTCGTGATCCCATCCTCGCCTCCCTAGCCGACCATCTCACGAGATAGAGAGAGAGAAAACCCTGGCGAGGTCTGCCAGCGACGGACCAGGGCGTGTCTTCGGTCATGAGAGCTAGAGGGAGAGGATGTGTTCGTCGTTAGGGTCACGCGAGAGAAAAAAAGCTCCTCCGGACATCGCCCTCATTGTCAGCCGTGGAAGTGGAATCTGCTGTTGAGTGCATAGTTAACGGGCACTTCCGATCGCGCTCGATCAAGAAAAAAGGAAATATTCTTTCAAATCAAGTGAAATAGGTTCATGCTAATCTTCAATAAACAATCAGCTCAGTCCCTTCTAGTTTACCACAAGTGTGAACAACATCGCAAAAAGGTTACGGTTGTTTCCTCGAGTCAACCATAAAAAGCACCATTAATACGTAACTTGGCCACTATTCCAAATTAAAAGATTAGGTCCAAGGCAATCTCCAATAAACTATACGCCAGTCCTCAAAAAAATTCTCAGCCTGATGTTGAAGACAAGCCATCGTTGACCCTAATTGATAGACCTAATCATATAAATTTATAATTGATCCACTATATCCAAATCAATGAGATGCAATGCCTTGGAATGATAAAATATTCGGTAAATTACACCAGTTGGTAAGGTTTTAGCCAACCTTTCACCAGGTTTCATAAGACTGAATAGTTTGTAGCAATAAATTATTTATTTATTTATTTATATATTTAATAGCTCTACTATTTTAGTACAACAAATTTATTTTGTCATAACCAATTAATAGTATCCTATTTATGAAATACAATACAAAATTTACATACTTCATTAGTGACAAAAAATATTGAGTAACCTAGATATCATTGGTTAATCCAGAGAGCAGACTCGAAGCAATGGCTAGTTTTCCTTCATAGGAATTTAGAGTTCAAATACCAATGTCATGACCCGGCCCGGTGCTTAGAATTAACTGAGAGTCCGTTTCGAGTGGTGGAGCGGTACCACACCATAGTTTTGTTTGTTTAGGTAAACTGCATTTTGACAACTTTTTCAAAATGCTGGGCTGAAATTTGCGTTTTCTCACCAGTCCTAGCTAGGTGTGGTGGTAGTTTTCTAGCTGCAGTCTGTCTTTTTTAAATAAAAAAAAATTGTAATAGTCATCACAATAATTTTTCAACAGCTTCAAGGCAATCTTTTAATAAACTGTGGCTACCCCAAACAGACCTTAGGGCGGGTACAACGGCCGGATGGTATTAAAATTTAATTATCCACCTTATGAAAACTTCTAATACATATAAAAGAGCTAATAATAAACAAAGTGCAGTAAAATTTAAAGCAACAAGGAAAAATAACATCCAAAGACAATATCTCAAGTGAGTTCTAAATAATATATCAACATTTGAAATAAATAGTAAAGTGAAACCATCATCATAAAAATACCTAGCAACAATG
>JXCR01141490.1:26672-37794 GCA_002079205.1 Phalaenopsis hybrid cultivar
AACCTCTCAATAAATGTATAGCTTCCATAGTAGACCTGCCCGCATAAATCCAAATTGATTATCAAAAATCTTTGTGATGCATCTTAGCCTATGTTCAATTACCCTCTCCCATAACTTTAAAGTATGACACATCAACTTAATTCCTATATAATTTGCACTCTTGTGTATCCCCTTTATTCTTAAAAATGGGGACCAAAATACTCTTCTCCACGCCTTGCTCAGACACCAAAAATAAAATACCTATTTGATTCCCCCTTCCCCTATTTTTCCATTAACACTGAGGCCTCACTTGCCCCTCTCCCGCGCGCAAAATCTTGGCCTCCCGCTCACGACCGAATTTGGCTTCTCCACTCTGCACCGAAGTTCTCTGTTCATCACTAAAAGCTCTCCCCCGCATTCGACTTCATCTTCCTCTCACGACGAGATCCGGGCTCCTCACTCGACACCNGCTTCAAAATTGATCTTTACATATATATACCAGCCAATTTATATGTATTTACATGCCTACGCCTAAAGTTTACTTTTTTTTTATTACATGTGCACCGCTAAATTGCCATGTATTCATATATCTAACACATTGGCGTCAATTATTATATGCATACCACACAATTCTTATACTTTCTGCATGCCCAAAACTTAAACCTTATATCTACACCACCCAAATCCTTAATTTTACAAAAGAGGTACCTCTGATTCTTAACATGAAGGTACGTATTTTCATGCTTAGAATTTTATCACTTCTTTGGGCTTGTTATACTTGTGGTTTGGAGCCTTTAAAAACACTGATTGGTCGTTGCTTTTATTGTTTCGAGGATGTTTTATAATTGTTGCTTAGGACATTTAAATGACCGTTTGGAGCAGTAAGCTGCTGTTTTGGCTTACAAGTGTTGTCTAGTCCTACAAGTGTCTGTTTGGAGCTACTTAAGTGTTGTTTGGTGCTGTCGGTGGTTGTTTGGAGCTAATTAAGTGCTGTCTAGAGCTAAGAAAGTGCTATTAGTGTTGTAAGCTGCTGTTTAATGTTGTTTTGAGCTGAGAAAGTGCTAGGAAGTGTTGTTTGAAAGCTTATAAGTATTGTAAGCCGCTGTTTAATGTTGTTTTGAGCTGAGAAAGTGCTAGGAAGTGTTGTTTGAAAGCTTACAAGTGCTCTAGTTTGTTGTTTAGTGCTTTTTTGGCTGAGAAATGGTTGTATAAGTGATGTTTGAGGTTATCGATCGCTGTAGGAAGTTGTATGAAGTATCTAAGTTGTTGTTTGGAGTTGTCAATCACTGTAGGAGGTTGTAGGAAATGTCCAAGTTGTTGTTTGAATTTGTCAATCATTGTAGGAAGTTGTAGGAAGTCTTAGGATCACCTGTTTGAAGTTCATAGCTATTGTTACCACTTGTTCTGTTGCTTACTGTTTTTTATTTCTGCAATTTATTTAAATTCTCTGCAAATTATATTATGTTTTGTGAGTTAAACATGCAACAGAGATAGCAGCAGCATATACGTCACGTACTAAGGTACATTTTATTTGTTGTTGTTTTATCATTGCAATTTACACTTGCTATAACACATTATCCAGCTGCTGATTGCAATTTTATTTTCAAAACAAAAAATGATTTTTAAAAATTAAACAACATTCTCAAATAAAAAAACAACAAAAAAACAAAAAAAAAACATAACACGTACTTTTGAATTTACGGGAGTACCTCGGAAGAGGTAACCCACGGTTGCTAGCGAAATCTCATTTAAACTAAGCAAATTCAAAAGAAAATAGTAGTACCGGAATGAGAGAACCGTGGGATACCAACCGGTGTCGCTCTAATCAACTTTAACCTCCACATAATGCTTGAATGACATCAAAACTGAAACCTTGGAGCACACTTGGTAAAACTTTTTGAGCCTTAGACTTTAGGAATGTTACTTCGACAAGGAGCTTAGAACGAACTACAAATGAAAGTGGTATTCATTCTACAAAAGCAAAACAAGTCTACACCAGCTAAACTTTCATATTATAAACAACATATATGATTTCGAGGTAGCTAGCCAGCACGATGTAAATTCTCACCCACTTTTTTGCTCCTGCACAGTCATACTGAGCAGTATAAGCCGTAACTCGCCTTAGGTTCCGAGGTTGTCGTCCAGAACGACACAAAACCTCTTATCTCTGCGGACTATTTGCATAATCGGATATTATGCATATGTAAAACCTAAAAAATAAAATTAGCAGAATTAAACATATAAATAGAATCGTCTCCAAAACTGAGCCACATATTATGATTGTTTGGGAAGTCACTGAGGTTTTTCCTCAGGTTCTGTGATATCCCCTATATTTTCCTTCATTGGACTCTTGAAATAACTATTCTTATTTGAGCCTCTCACTTTTTTTTCAACGTCCTATCGTAAAAACCTAAACTTTGAAATCTTGAAGACTAATACCTCTTATCATTATGGAGAGTTTTCTCAAGTGACCTCAATCATTTGAGATGTAATTAACTATAGGGCTTGCCTCTATAGGGAACTTGGAACTCAGGTAAAATAAACTCTATTTAATATTTATATTAAAGAGGGGAACTTATTGGTCACACATAAAAAATATTCGCAGATCAAACGGATGTCACAAATCTTTTAGTTTGCAGGATTGAGTCTAGTGCCGAGATATACTCACCTTTCGAAAATGTGTAGTATTCACAGTATCGGACACGATTATGCAAACTATTGGATGAATGAGATCCATTTGGTCTCATTTTTCAAAAATTAAAACACAATACTTTCAAAACCAAAAATATATACATCTTATATTTAAATTAAATTTCAAAATTATTTCTCAAATCATCAAAAAGTTGACTGACGGATTGCTTGCAAGTTCTTCCTTGCTCCCGCTCACACACTGCAAGTTGATTCTGGCAGGTCTACACACATCGCAACACTAGGTATCCTGGATCTCACTCCTCTCACCTACACTCTTGTCTCATTCTCTCTAACATTCTCATTTGATCTGCCTCTGGCCTCCACTTCCCATATCATCCTATAAGCAAGAAAACGAACTACCCCTGCTTGATTCATCTTTGTCCACTCCGCATACCAAACGCTAGCGTGGCTAGCCGGTTAAATATTATTTTTATTGAAATATTGAACGTTACATCAACTCATCTAGCATTCAACAAAGATGATCCTTAACAGTTCGGATAAGATAAGCAGAAGTTTAGATTAGAAATTAAATTGCAAGAATTTTATATTACAAATTAAGAGTCTGTTTGGGGCAGCAGCAGCTTATCCAACTTATGTTGATAAACAGTTTATCCTGATAATCTGCTGATGACCAGTTGATTCGGATAAACTAGCTGGTTGTTTGGTTTGTGCGTTTGAAAAACAGCTGATTCTGGATAAATGAGCAATCTACCTATGATTTGAAGCTTTTTTACAGAGATCACAAAATTTGGCAAGCTTGTGCTGTAAAAAATCAAGATTGACAACTATAAATTAGTCAAGAAAAAAAATTTCAGGCTAAAAACGAATATATGGCACAATTCTTTCTGAAGATGTATAATCAACAAACAATCAGAGAAACAGGGAAAGCAACCTACTTGAGCTAAGCAATCAAGCAACCTACTTGAGCCGAGCAAACAAGCAAGAAAATCGAGCGTTCAAACAAGATAGTCGAGCAGTCGAGCAGATTCGTGATCCCATCCTCGCCTCCCTAGCCGACCATCTCACGAGATAGAGAGAGAGAAAACCCTGGCGAGGTCTGCCAGCGACGGACCAGGGCGTGTCTTCGGTCATGAGAGCTAGAGGGAGAGGATGTGTTCGTCGTTAGGGTCACGCGAGAGAAAAAAAGCTCCTCCGGACATCGCCCTCATTGTCAGCCGTGGAAGTGGAATCTGCTGTTGAGTGCATAGTTAACGGGCACTTCCGATCGCGCTCGATCAAGAAAAAAGGAAATATTCTTTCAAATCAAGTGAAATAGGTTCATGCTAATCTTCAATAAACAATCAGCTCAGTCCCTTCTAGTTTACCACAAGTGTGAACAACATCGCAAAAAGGTTACGGTTGTTTCCTCGAGTCAACCATAAAAAGCACCATTAATACGTAACTTGGCCACTATTCCAAATTAAAAGATTAGGTCCAAGGCAATCTCCAATAAACTATACGCCAGTCCTCAAAAAAATTCTCAGCCTGATGTTGAAGACAAGCCATCGTTGACCCTAATTGATAGACCTAATCATATAAATTTATAATTGATCCACTATATCCAAATCAATGAGATGCAATGCCTTGGAATGATAAAATATTCGGTAAATTACACCAGTTGGTAAGGTTTTAGCCAACCTTTCACCAGGTTTCATAAGACTGAATAGTTTGTAGCAATAAATTATTTATTTATTTATTTATATATTTAATAGCTCTACTATTTTAGTACAACAAATTTATTTTGTCATAACCAATTAATAGTATCCTATTTATGAAATACAATACAAAATTTACATACTTCATTAGTGACAAAAAATATTGAGTAACCTAGATATCATTGGTTAATCCAGAGAGCAGACTCGAAGCAATGGCTAGTTTTCCTTCATAGGAATTTAGAGTTCAAATACCAATGTCATGACCCGGCCCGGTGCTTAGAATTAACTGAGAGTCCGTTTCGAGTGGTGGAGCGGTACCACACCATAGTTTTGTTTGTTTAGGTAAACTGCATTTTGGCAATTTTTTCAAAATGCTGGGCTGAAATTTGTGTTTTCTCACCAGTCCTAGCTAGGTGTGGTGGTAGTTTTCTAGCTGCAGTCTGTCTTTTTTAAATAAAAAAAATTGAAATAGTCATCACAATTTTTTTTCAACAGCTTCAAGACAATCTTTTAATAAACTGTGGCTACCCCAAACAGACCTTAAGGCGGGTACAACGGCCGGATGGTATTAAAATTTAATTATCCACCTTATGAAAACTTCTAATGCATATAAAAGAGCTAATAATAAACAAAGTGCAGTAAAATTGAAAGCAACAAGGAAAAATAACATCCAAAGACAATATCTCAAGTGAGTTCTAAATAATATATCAACATTTGAAATAAATAGTAAAGTGAAACCATCATCATAAAAATACCTAGCAACAATGTTCCTCCTTGAACAAATCAAGTCTCTCCTATCAAACATATCAACCTATAACTTTTTTTTTAATTTGATAAAAAACATTATTTGCAACTATGAGTATAACTTAGCGAGTAATTATAATCTAATATGTATTAAATTATAATGATATGTCATGCATGAATGACCAAAAGAAAATGCAGTTAATTTTATTTACATTCACTTTTAAGTATTTAGAATTTTTAACTTTTTTTAAGTCATAACTAGATCACCGTCATACCTGAAGATATTCTAAAAAATGTGTCATGAATGCATCCTAAAAAATGTGTTGAAAGCATGTTGACCTCATTTTTAGTGAGATATTGGTTTCCTATTCTCAGAACTCAAAATCTAGCCTTAGAAGTTTCTTGTTGACTATCTTAGCAGACAAGTACTGAGACCCACACCAGGTAGAACTTCAAACCACTTCTTGACTCATTTTTGTAAATACCTCGCATGAGTGGTTCCAAGCACTCAACTTCTAATTGCAAGGGCTAAGAACCAACATGTAGAGGGCCCGAAACTGAGTTCCTACAGGATCAGACGATCTTAGGTAAACACTCCGTGAGTCAGCAACGCACTAATTGCATCACGCATGAAGTTGACACTTTTTTGGCCCGACTGTCGGCGAACTTGCTCGGACGACCCTGGATGACGAAAGGGATCACACTAGCGTGTCCGGAATGTCAACTTTAGATAGAAAGGAAATCCATATTGCTATTATTTCGTGCGCACGTAAATGGTATGAAAATCGATGCATATTAAATTTAATTAAAGATGACGGGTTTAGGCTCAACCTGGGTTCCATTCATGCTAGACATGGCCCAATTGTGTTGGATCGGGCTGATAACCCAATTTATAATTTTAAATTTTAAATTATCCCGCCTAAACTTTTCTTAATTAAATTTAATTATACATTATTATATTCTAATTTAACCAGCTGCTTGAATGGAAACCATTTGATTTCCCTCGTAACGGCTATATGGAGAGGAGATGCATGCAAAATCTTCCTCTTTTATCGTCTTCAGGTTAATCAACCCGCGGCATCGAGAGCTCTCCCGTCTTCTTCCCTTAGCTCCTCAGCTCCCCCTTTCGGACTTTCCCGCTTGCCTCTCCTCTCTGCAGGAGACCGCTCGATCCTACTTCCCACTACCTCGCTCGGCTCCCTCACGCAAAAGAAACCCGTTCGTCTGCTTCGCCTCGCTCAAACACCACCACCACCACCAACAACAACAACAACAAAGCCTTAATCCCACTACGTGGGGTCGGCTACATGAATCCTTCTTTCACCATTGCGTCCTATTTAGTGTCATATTTTCATTTAGTTCTAGTAAATTAAGATCATTTTTAATATTGCATCCTATTTAGTGTCATATTTTCATTTAGTTCTAATAAATTAAGATCATTTTTAATAGCGTCCTATTTAGTGTCATATTTTCATTTAGTTCTAGTAAATTAAGATCATTTTTAATACAATGAGTCCTATTTAGTGTCATATTTTCATTTAATTCTAGTAAATTAAGATCATTTTTAATACAATATCTATTTAGTGTCATATTTTCATTTAGTTCTAATAAATTAAGATCATTTTTTATACAATAAGATTTTTCTCCATTGAGTCATGTTTAGTGTCATATTTTCATTTAGTTCTAATAAATTAAGATCATTTTTTATACAATAAGCCTGTCCTATTTAGTGCCATATTTTCATTTAGTTCTAGTAAATTAAGATCATTTTTTATACAATAAGCCCATGTCTCCTATGTTCAACCTCTACCTTTCTTAACACAAGTCGAATCTAAAACATCTACTCTCCTAATCGGATCATCAGATATCGTCTTTCTTAACATAAGTTGAATCTAAAACATCTACTCTCCTAATCGGATCATCAGATGGTCGACGTTTAAAATATAAAGTCGAATCTAAAACATCTACTCTCCTAATCGGATCATCTAATGGTCGACGTTTAATATGTGACAAAACCATCTAAGACGACTTTCTCTAATTTTGTCCGTCACAGGAGCTACACCAACCCTATCACAAATATATTCATTTCGCATTCTGTCTCTATGTGTAAAGCCACTCATCCACCTAATCATTCTCATCTCGGCAACACTTTCTGAGACGACTTTCTCTAATTTTGTCCGTCACAGGAGCTACACCAACCCTATCACGAATATATTCACGACTTTCTCTAATTTTGTCTGTCACAGGAGCTACACCAACCCTATCACGAATATATTCATATGCATTGTCTCTAAGTGTAAAGCCACTCATCCACCTAATCATTCTCATCTCCGCAACACTAACTTATTATTATGCTTCTCTTTTAAAGGCAAACATTCAGCGCCATAGAGCATTGCATGTCTCACCACCGTCTTATAAAATTTTCCTTTCAGTCTTAACGGTATTTTTTTATCACACAAAAGGCCCGAAGCATTCCTCCACTTCAACCAACCCAAAGTCACACTTCTGTCACTAGAGCTATTACTACTAAAATTACATTCCATGTATTCAGTTTTAGTTCTACTTAAACGAAGGCCTTTAGACTCCAANTGTTGAAATACTTGGAGCACATAACCTCAGCAATTGTAGTAATTGGGTAACGAAATCTTGTTTTATTCCCATACTTGCTCAGTTTATTTATACAATACAGTTCATATTGGAAGATTTGTGTACATGCATACCACTCAATCTTTTTGCATTAACATATCTAACACCCAAACTTCAATTTTTACACGCATACCACTCAAATCCTTCCTAGCACATAACAAATATCACCATTTTAACTTTTAAGAAAGTAAAATACACATTCATGCTTAGGTAAGTTGTTATGTAAGTAAAAATTATTGTTTTGGTGATGGACATGTAAATTCATGAGAATTAAGTGGTCTGCATTTGATTGTCATTCGTTTAAACCATGTGGGAAATAACCTCATTCATTCGAAGGAGTGGATTCCTTTTTCGAAGCCTAAGTGCTTTAGAGGGGATCCAAATAAAGTCTGCTACTTGGGGTAGAAGAATTTATAGGAAATAAAATTGAATTCTCTTACTTTTCTAATTTATTTCACCTTTTAGCCTATTGATCAGAGTGTTCAACTATATTTGTCTTGTTGTTGCTTCTCGGAGTGTACTGTTATTTTTTAGAGGTTTTGTGCCACATCTAAAGTGTTGTTTGGTGGCTTTATGGGCGCTGTAAAGTGTTGGAAAATACTTGAAAGTGTTGTCTGGTGTTGTAGTCGGCTGCTTGGAGCTAATTAGGTGTTGTCTGGTGTTGTTTGATCTTTCAAATTTCAATTTGGGTTCGTAGGAAGTCCTAAAACTGTTGTGTGATCTTTCAAATTGTTGTTTGGGTTTGTAGGATGCCATAAAAGTGTTGTTTGATCTTTCAAATTGTTGTTTAGGTTCGTAGGAAAATATACAAGTGATGTTTGGTGTTTCAAATTGTTGTTAGGAGTCAGTGAGAACTGTAGAAGTGCTGATTGGAAGCTGGTCTTTGTAATTGTCTACTTTGAAGCTACTAATCACTGTAGAAGTGTTGTTCAAGGTTTAGAATTGTTGTAAGAACTGTTTGGAAGTTGTCCTTTGCTGTAAATGGCAGTTTGGAAGTTGTCCTTCGCTGTAAATGGTTGTTTGGAAGCTGTCTATTACTGTAAGTGGTTGTTTAGAAATTGTTAATCATTGTAGAGTTGTTGTCTATTGTCGTACAGGTGTTGGGAGAGCTGTAGGATGTCGTTTAGGCTTCATGGCTGATGCCAGGACTCGCAAGAAACCGTAGGATTGCTGTCCAGAGCTGTAGGAAGCCTTAGGATCACCGGTTTGGTGTTACTAACAGCTGTTACTACTTGTTCTGTTGCTTACTTTTTTTTCTACAATTCATTTACATTTTCTGCGAATTATATTATGCTTTGTGGGCTAAACATACAACAGGAATAGCAGCAGCAGATACGCCACGTACACAGGTACATTTTATTTGTTGTTGTTTTACCATTGTGATTTACTCTTGCTCTAACATATTATGCAAGTGTTGATTACAATTTTATTTTCAAAACAAAACATTTTTTTAAATTAAACAACATTTTCAAAAAAAAAAACATAACACGTCTTTTTTAATTTACGAGTTTCTCTGAGGAGTTAACCCACGGTTGCTAACGAGATCTCCCCAGTTTAAATGGGTTTCACAACTAATTTAAGTTAAGTTTAAAAGAAAATAGTGATACCGGAACGAGAAAATCGTGAGATCCTAACCGATGTCTCTCTAATCAACTTTAACCCCCCCATAATGTTTGAATGTCAACAAAACTAAAACTTTGGAACACCTGGTAAAACCTTTTAAACCTAAGACTTTAGGGCTGCTACTTCGATGATGAGCCTGGAGCCAACTTTGTGGGCAGCACAGCAATGAGCTTGAATCGAGCAGCAAGAGGATCTTCAACAATCTCTCACTCCTTAGTCTAAATAACAACTCATAGGACTCCGAGGTAGCTTGCCCAGCGCAACGTATCCTCACACACTTTTTATGCTCCTACACAACCATGTTGTGCAGCATAAGTCCTAGCGTGTCTTAGATTTCGAGGTTGTCGTATGGTATGATGTAAAATTTCCTAACTCTGCAGACTATTTGCATAATCAGATATTATGCGAATGTAAGTCTCAAATAATAAAATTGGCAGAATTAAAGACCTAAATAACATCGTCTCCAAAGCTCAGTCACATATTAGGATAGTTTGGGAAGTCATTGAGGTTTCTCCTCAGGATCTGTGACTTCCACTACTTTTTCCTTCCTTTGGACCCTGAAAATAAATATTCCTATTTGAGTCACTCCCGCTTATTTCTTCACGTCCTACTGTGAAAACTTAAACCTTGAAATCTTGAAGACTAGTACCTCTGATCATTATCGAGAGTTTTCTCAAGTGACCCCGTCATTTGGGATGTAATTAACTATAGGGTTTGTCTTTATAAGAAACTTGAAACCCAGGTAAAATAAACCCTATCTAATTTTTGTATTAGATAAGGAAACTTGTCGGTCACACATAAAAGTTCGCAGAACAAATGAATCTCACAAATCTCTTAGTTTGCAGGATTGGGTCTATCGCCGAAATGTACACTTATCTTTCGGGAAAGTGCAATATTCGAGATATCGGACACGATTATACAAATTATTAGATGAATGAGATACATTTGATCTCATTTTAAAAAAAAAATTAAAACACATTACTTTCAAAACCAAAAATATATACATCTTATATTTAAATTAAATTTTAAAATTATTTTCAATATTTTCAAAATAAAAAAGTTGACTGACAAGGCACCCTCAAAATTGTACCCGAATATACCTTTTACCATTTTCTTTAACGTGCAAGGGCGCATTGCGTCCACTGTCAGTACCATCTGAGGGCAATCATGTATGACTTAAACATTTATTTTCATTTCATATCAAACAAAATCCTTTAGAATGTACTTTCATATGTGAGTTATTTTCCTCCCATCTCTTATACCATTTTAGACTTTCAATATGAAAAGTATAACTGCAAGTCTTATTTTAAATCCATTTCATAAAGCAAGTAGTCATTTACTAAAATATTAATTTAATGCATTAAAAAAAATAATCATTCACCTTTGTTTTAAGAGTTTTCTGAAATACTTATCACGTCACAATACTTCTCCTAGCACTTTAACCTCTCAATCATCCTTTAATTCAGTTGTTTGATAAATTAAAATGACTAAAATTAATTCATGAAAATTGTTGATATGTAGTTAACAACACATTTAATTAAACCAAACTTACATAATTGACGCATATAAATCTTTATCTTATCCTTCTTTGAATGACTTGATTCACCCATTTCTGAAATCCTAAGAATTTATCAAATCTTTGATTCCTGATTCAAGTAAACTTTATTTTAAGATTATATATATATATATATATATATATATATATATATATATATATATATATATATATATATATATATATATATATATATATATATATATCTCTCTTATACATATATATATAT
>JXCR01141491.1:11841-45982 GCA_002079205.1 Phalaenopsis hybrid cultivar
ATTTCATATGTAAAAACAGGTTTACAAAACAAAAGAAATAAAAAATACAACTTATCTCACAATCCTTCCCAAGAAAATCCCTAGAAGTTCTCTCCATGTTTTTCTTTCTTTACAATCACTCCCAATTCTCTCTTAGAAGTGTAATGAAGAAGAAGTCTCTCACCTTCCCTCTCCTCTTACAATCGTAGAAGAAAATCTCCTCCTCTCTCTATCTCTATTTCACGCTCACTTTCTTCTCTCTCACACCACACACTTCAAGCCTTCTTAAGTCTTCTTCTTCTATTTTTGGTTGCCTCCTTTGGAAAAGAATTCAAAATTCCCTCCAAAAGTCAACTTTTTTGAATTCAAAAGATGTGACATTTGATCCAAGAGTCATATCCCTTCATAAAAGAACCTTCCAAAGTGTCTAGATGCATTGAATTACTCCAAGAGGTGTGTAAAACAAGCGTCCCTTTGAAAATTGACGCAAAATTCGTCTTGAATTGCCTTAATTTGAAAAAGTCATCCCTGGCACAACACACGCCTATCTGGCGCAACACACACCTATCTGGTGCATCATGCGTCAGTTCTATGGATTTGGCGCNTTCACATGTACTATATCACAGGAGTAGGAAAATTAGTTTAACAAAGATGTACGAGGAAAAAGAAATAAAAATTGCTATTACGAGTATAAAATTTAAAATAACGCAAAATGTATAAAATATTTAAACCAGAGCCAATCGGTCCTTACAATATACAATGATCCTCTCTGTTTAATACAAGATTCCTTCGATCTCCCTCATAAAGAAACACTCGATATCTCCTTATAAAAGCTTAAGGCTTCTCCAAATCATTCCAATTTTTTCAATTCACGAAATCGGGTGATTAAGCACACACAAGACTAGCACAGGTGCACTGCTGGTGACTAATCCAACCTGCAATTACTCAATTATTTAAGTCCTGAAAGATGGCCAAAAGCTTGACCCAATTTATACTTAGCGACTAGTGTGTACAATTAAATATTATGCAAAGTTGATAGAATGGTTCACACAATAGGGGTACTTTGCAAGTATACATATCATGTTAATTAATATAAGACTCTAATGGAGTCCTAAGTATCGATACCATAGGGATTGACAAAACTCTTATAGGTTGACTTTATTAAACTTCTCTTTAAACTACAATTAACTTATTTAGGAAATGGTGAAAACTTTTTGTGTAGTAACAAATCCTACAGAATTTAAAAGGAATGCTAAGTATGCTAAGCAAATACATAATACAAATGCAAGATAATTTTTAAAAACTAAAATGTAAAGTTATTGATGCGGGGCGATTTAGTGTGACAATTTTGCAAATAATATTACAACATCACACACGACAGATATATAATAAATATATAAAAAATTCCCTACAAAAATACACTTTATGTAAATAATTTATCTTTTAAAACTCTTTTTAAACTGCTAAATCCTCTTTAATATCNCAATTTTGCAAATAATATTACAACATCACACACGACAGAAATATAATAAATATACAAAAAATTCTCAACAAAAATACACTTTATGTAAATAATTTATCTTTTAAAACTCTTTTTAAACTGCTAAATCCTCTTTAATATCAACGCAAGTATACGTATCACTCAAGTAATAAAGGGCTCTAATGGAGTCGTAGATATCGATCCCACAAGGAAGTTGAAAAATCCTAAAGTAAATTATGAAAATTATTTTATAAAAAAAAAAAACAAAAGTAAAATTAAAATGTGAAGTTTGAAAATTAACTACTCATGTGAATGCTAATTAAAATGCAGACGTAAGATTACAGAAGTTAAACTAAACTAAATACTGAACTTTCAAAAGTAAAATTACAAAAATTAAATAAAGTTTTTGTTGTGACAAAAAGTTCAAATTTAAGAAAGCATCCTTCCCTTTATAATGAGTATATGAATTATGAAGAAATTGAAATCATTTGAAAATATATATAAAAAATATTTTGTGCCAAATAGGAGCAATCTATTCTTTATCCTCTTCCGAGTGCTATAAAGAATATTAACTAATCTAGAGTTTGGTTTCTAATTTCATGGTTAGGCTGGAAGGATACCGACTAACAATCTCACATTAGTTTCCAATCAACTGGACCAAATTGGGGATTTTAATATATCACCTTAAAATTTTCAATTCTACATCTAACAAAGTATATTTCCCTATTTATTTGCACCCAATCTCATGGATGACATACTCTCCCATGNGATTATGAAGAAATTGAAATCATTTGAAAATATATATATAAAATATTTTGTGCCAAATAGGAGCAATCTATTCTTTATCCTCTTCCGAGTGCTATAAAGAATATTAACTAATCTAGAGTTTGGTCTCTAATTTCATGGTTAGGCAGGAAGGATACCGACTGCCAATCTAGAACTCCCACTACTCCCTCACCTGAGTGCTAATAATCTCGCATTAGTTTCCAATCAACTGGACCAAATTGGGGATTTTAATATATCACCTTAAAATTTTTAATTCTACATCTAACAAAGTATATTTCCCTATTTATTTGCACCCAATCTCATGGATGACATACTCTCCCATGAAATCAAATGTGATTCTCCCATATGTTGTAGAAATCACATCTCATTTAAGAACATATGTCTCTCAATAAATTTTAACATTTCAATTGGCCACATCAAAATGTAAATGAAGATCGGAGTTCAAATCATCACAAATTACTATCATTAAAATCGTGGAAAACAAAATCTATTATTCACAAAACCATATCTTAAAGTAGGGAGAAGGATAAAAAAGACTACTCAGAATTCATGAGAAGGATATGATAAAACACGAATTTCATATGTAAAAACAGGTTTACAAAACAAAAGAAATAAAAAATACAACTTATCTCACAATCCTTCCCAAGAAAATCCCTAGAAGTTCTCTCTATGTCTTTCTCTCTTTACAATCACTCCCAATTCTCTCTTAGAAGTGTAATGAAGAAGAAATCTCTCACCTTCCCNCATGTTTTTCTTTCTTTACAATCACTCCCAATTCTCTCTTAGAAGTGTAATGAAGAAGAAGTCTCTCACCTTCCCTCTCCTCTTACAATCGTAGAAGAAAATCTCCTCCTCTCTCTATCTCTATCTCACGCTCACTTTCTTCTCTCTCACACCACACACTTCAAGCCTTCTTAAGTTTTCTTCTTCTATTTTTGGTTGCCTCCTTTGGAAAAGAATTCAAAATTCCCTCCAAAAGTCAACTTTTTTGAATTCAAAAGATGTGACATTTGATCCAAGAGTCATATCCCTTCATAAAAGAACCTTCCAAAGTGTCTAGATGCATTGAATTACTCCAAGAGGTGTGTAAAACAAGCGTCTCTTTGAAAATTGACACAAAATTCGTCTTGAATTGCCTTAATTTGAAAAAGTCATCCCTGACACAACACACGCCTATCTGGCGCAACACACACCTATCTGGTGCATCATGCGTCAGTTCTATGGATTTGGCGCATCATGCGTTAGAATCCCAAAATTCACTATTTTGGCTCCAAATTGCGTCCTTTTTACCAATTTTTCTCTAAATGCCTAAGAATGATATAACTGCAATAAAAACACAAAAATACCATTCTTTAAAGTGCAATATCACCAATAATAAACATAAAATAAGTACTTAAAATAGTATATTATTTTGGTGTATTAGTNAAATGATATAACTGCAATAAAAACACAAAAATACCATTCCTTAAAGTGCAATATCACCAATAATAAACATAAAATAAGTACTTAAAATAGTATATTATTTTGGTGTATNTCCATGAATTTCTAAGCCTTTCTTTCTATCCCAAAAGCTCTTCCTCCCAGAAGGTTTTCTTTGGACTCTCCAGAAGTCTCTTTAAATAGAGCTATCAAATTCCCCAAGAGTCACATCAAGCACCCCTTCAAAATTCGTCCACATTCATTGAACCATCTAGAAAAAACTATTTCTAGCACATAGGAGCCAAATTTTGGGAGTTAGGCGCCAATCTCTCTGTTGTCTGGCACGTATGTACTAGATCCTGATGCGTAGGCTCCAGTCACTCTATTGATTGGCGCTTAGGCTCTATTGACCTCAATTTTGGTTGAGGTATAGTTTCTTTCTTATAAGCCTAGGATCTAGCCATAGGAATTTCTTGTTGATTATTCCTAGATTACTGGTTATTGAACCCTCACCAATAAAAATTCTAAAACTCTTATTTACTTATCTTGAAGTTCCACATGTTGGTTCTAACCTCTAGCACTTAATAGGTGGAACCAATATGGGGGAGCTCAAGAGGAGTCCCCATAGGACTGCTTGGCCTTAGGGTTAGTCCTGCGTGGTGTGGTTTTGGTCAGTCTTTCATACACACATGAAACTTTCACATTCACCAAACATTCCTAGCTTGATCCCTTACTCTATTGGAAACTCATGTGGATGGTTCCATAAACCATTTGCACTGGGCAAGGATTTGGCAAAGACTAGCACATGAAGGATCCAGGATTGGAGTTCCATTGGTCTTATGGCTCAAATAAGGTGACATCATGATTAAAATTCTCAATCAATCCTAATTTTGCCAAATTCCCAATTTTGACCCCTCTTGGCCTCAACTTCACCAAAGTACCAAATTGACCATAAACCCTAAATTTTCCAAAAAATTCTCAAAATTGACCCAAAATTCTCAATTTTATTCAAAAATTATTTCAAACCATTTGAAACCACTCAAATTACCCAAAACACCCCAAAATACCCTAAATACCCAAAATACCCTCAAATCCCCAAAATTACTAAAATGCCCTTCATACCCCAAAAATTCCAAAAAATCCCAAAATCTCCAAAATCACTCCAATTGTCCCAAAATCAATTTGAACCACTTCATGAAGTCCAGTATGACCAAATTGACCCATTTTAGCCAAAATTCCCAAATTGTCCCTAAATGCCTAAATTCCTCAATTCACCCCCAATTTCCACCAAATTGGCTTCAATCTCACCCAATTTCAATTCTAAATCAACATTCATCATATTCAATGCCAATTGAGACCAAAACCAAGCCCAATTGAACCCATCTCAAGCTTAATTTCAAGCCCAATCTCAAATCCCCAATTTTGCCCCAAAATCCAAAATCTCCCAAATTGAACTTCATAATTCCACAATTTCCACTCAATTGATATCTAAAACTCTTCATGACAATATCTTAGACCAAATTAAACCATAAATTTAAATAAGTCCTAACCCTAGCACAATCCAAACTGAAGTCTAGCCCAAATGCCCCAAAATTGACCATGAGCCAAATTTCACCCAATTGAACCCCTAAATCAATTCAAAATGACCCCATTCCTTTTCCAAACTTCTCTTGAAAATCATCCACACCAATTGGGGCAATCAATTGATCAAGATCTTAGCCCAAACCCAAATAATACCAAAGTTCAAACCCAAACCTCAATTTTTAACACAAGCTCTAAATTTGACTAATGTCATTTANCTTCACAATTTCCACTCAATTGATATCTAAAAATCTTCGTGACAATCTCTTAGACCAACTTAAACCATCAATTTAAATAAGTCCTAACCCTAGCACAATCCAAACTGAAGTCTAGCCCAAATGCCCCAAAATTGACCATGAGCCAAATTTCACCCAATTGAACCCCTAAATCAATTCAAAATGACCCCATTCCTTTTCCAAACTTCTCATGAAAATCATCCACACCAATTGGGGCAATCAATTGATCAAGATCTTAGCCTAAAACCAAATAATACCAAAGTTCAAACCCAAACCTCAATTTTTAACACAAGCTCTAAATTTGACTAATGTCATTTAATTTGACTAAACCATGGTCACCACAACCACCACTTGAGCCCTAGGAATCAGGCTAGATCCACCTAGTTCAACCTAGTTGAGCCATGGACCATGGGTCCATTGAATTAATGGATTCCCTTCCTAAAATGACTAAACTAAGGGATATTTTCCACCGGCCTTCAAGCCACCCAACTAATCACAATTAAGGCTTCCCTTGGATCCCTTGAGCCACCTAGCCACTGGTCCTGACCTGGTCGGCCGACGTAGTCACCAAAAAGTATCAAAACCAAGGGCCTCCTCAAGAGACCAAGCCCAAATCTCACTCATCCAAGTTGTCTCATCCCAATTGGTTACTTGCCTCTTTCTCCCCTCCACCTAAGCAACTGGTTACACCCACTGGCCAGCCCTGGAGGCCACCATTGCCTCACTTATTTAAAACACCCTCCTTCATGGCCAAACAAGAAGTGTGCTTAAATCTAGGGGAAACTCTACCCAATTGTCTCTAAACCCTTCTAGCACTGAAGGCNAAGTATCAAAACCAAGGGCCTCCTCAAAAGACCAAGCCCAAATCTCACTCATCCAAGTTGTCTCATCCCAATTGGTTACTTTCCTCTTTCTCCCCTCCACCTAAGCAACTGGTTACACCCATTGGCCAGCCCTGGTGGCCAACATTGCCTCACTTATTTAAAACACCCTCCTTCATGGACAAACAAGAAGTGTGCTTAAATCTAGGGGAAACTCTACCCAATTGTCTCTAAACCCTTCTAGCACTGAAGGCAAGCTCACTCCCACTATTCCAACTTCTCCTCACCACTAAAGAACCCTAATTTTAAAGTTGAAATATAGGGCCTTTTTTTGTTATTCCACAAAACCTCCTCAAACTTTAAATTAAACCACTCCTGAGCTTCCCCAGAGTAAGAGAGGAAGTGTCCTATCAAAACCCCATCTTCAGATCACTCTAACCTAGCTCTAGACAAAGACCTCCCCACTTGTTGGAGGAACTTCTACCCAGAGCATTCACCAGAGGAAACCAACACTTCCAAGAGGTTTGTTAGACTCCACTGAAGCTTCTCCAAGCATCTGATTAAGGCCTCTCATCTCAGAAAAAAAAACTATATTTCAAAAACTCTAATTTTTGGCTTAGTTTCACCAACTATGAAGAGAAGTTTGATTTCNTAGAGGAAACCAACACTTCCAAGAGGTTTGTTAGAATCCACTGAAGCTTCTCCAAGCATCTGATTAAGGCCTCCCATCTCAGAAAAAAAAAAACTATATTTCAAAAACTCTAATTTTTGGCTTAGTTTCACCAACTATGAAGAGAAGTTTGATTTCATGAGCATGTAATAATATAGATATGTTCGTATCGACTAGATAAGGATTTAGGAACAAACTGTGAGTGATTTTGTTGAGTATCAAGCGAGATCAAAGCGTTTTAGTATGGACAATTCTTGGGTTAGGAAGATCGGGATGCTGACGGAGGACCGTTCGATTGCGCGTGTAACAAATGGAGGGTCANAGTTTTAGTATGGAAAATTCTTGGGTTAGGAAGATCGGGATGCTGACGGAGGACCGTTCGATTGCGCGTGTAACAAATGGAGGGTCAGGATCACGATGGACGAAGAGTTGGAACAATAAAGGGTAGCCACGTGATAGCTAACTCAGATGGCGGCTTCAAATGGCAGAGTGATGCGAGTGAGTTTGGAGCGTCGTAGGATGACGCGACAGCAGACTGGATTAAGTAGGAAATTAGAGGATTCTTTATTTAAATTAACTACAGAACTTAGAAAATGCATAACTTGGTGTAGAAAAATAAAAAAATAAAATAAAAATACCCTGTTGCTTAGGAAAAAAAGGAAAATAATGTGGAATAAAATTAAAATTATTTGACTTTTATTTTATTTTTAATTAATTAAATACTCTATGTAATATTTTTTATTTTATTAAGGTAGATAAAGGTCACCTTGGCTTGAAACTTTAGCAGTTTGCTCATTATGACAGTAGAGATGTTTTGTAAATTTTCCAAAGTCAGAAAGCATCTCAACACATGTAACCCTAATTTTCAAGCCTATGTACCTATTTTTGACTAAAATAATCATATAAATTAAAATATAAATTAAAAAATCATGGGACTTATTGTGGTAGGTTCCCTGTGGTTAAAGAACCCTAGGAAAATATAAACTAAGTTTAAATGTTTATATACATTACTATAGTTAATTAAATCCTAAAAACNATTATTTTTGACTAAAATAATCATATAAATTAAAATATAAATTAAAAAATCATGGGACTTATTATGGTAGGTTCCCTGTGGTTATAGAACCCTAGGAAAATATAAACTAAGTTTAAATGTTTATATACATTACTATAGTTAATTAAATCCTAAAAGCTCACTAAAATTAAAATAAATAAAATAATAATAAAAAATTAGTAAAAATCATTCCACGTTGTAAATAATAATCATTTTAGCTTATTGTAAAAATGTGAAATTTATTTGATTTAGTTTGAGCACTAAAGTCTATTTTCTAAGTAAAATGGTATATTTGTATTAAAAAAATTTAATAAATTAACTATAATTGGGAAAATTATGACAAATGATTGTCTAAGTTCCTTGTGATCAGGGTTACTTAGGAAAAATAAAAATTATTTTAAAATAAATAGTTAATTTTTTAGCTATATTTTGAATTAAAAAAACTTAAAAATGATTAAAAACTTCAAAAATATGACAATGTCCATAATTATTCCTAATTGTTCCTTAATCACTTAGGATCTTTTAAAATATTTTTTCTAATTTTCTGATTTAGTTATGTATTTTTAAAATAGCAAAAATGCATTTTTTTTAATTTTTCAATAAAATAATTATAATAAATAAAATTAAAATTGTAAAAATAAAAAGTTTGTTTCTCTGAGTTCTCTGGACTTATTAAGATTTAATTAAAATATAAAAAGTAATTTTTGAAATCAAAAACATATTTTCTTTTTAATTAATCACTAAAATCAATAAATAATTATAATAATTAAATTATAATTTGAAAAATCATTAAATTTTGTCCAAGTGGTCCTCTGACCTAGGTGAACCTCCAATAATTTTCTCATGAACAAAAACTTTACTTCNTAAATCAAAAACATATTTTCTTTTTAATTAATCACTAAAATCAATAAATAATTATGATAATTAAATTATAATTTGAAAAATCATGAAATTTTGTCCAAGTGGTCCTCTGACCTAGGTGAACCTCCAATAATTTTCTCATGAACAAAAACTTTACTTCGATTAGTTAAATAAATTAATATTGAAAATTCAATTTTTGAATTAAAAATAATTATTTAAATTAAATAAGATTTGGAAAAGAATCACATTTTCTCTTTGATATCTCAATTGACCCATGAGAGGGGTACCATAAAAATTTCAAAGTCATTTGAGTTATATTTGATGAGTTATGAAGTTGAGAGCCCTAGGGGCAAAATGATAAATTTGGATTTCGATGCCTTAATTAAAATTTAGGATNTGAGAGCCCTAGGGGCAAAATGATAAATTTGGATTTCGATGCCTTAATTAAAATTTAGGATNCCTTATTTTAATTAAAAATAATTCTTTAAATTAAATAAGATTTGGAAAAAAAATCACATTTTCTCTCTGATATCTCAATTGACCCATGAATGGGGTACCATAAAAATTTCAAAGTCATTTGAGTTATATTTAATGAGTTATGAAGTGGAGAGCCTTAGGGGAAAAATGAGAAATTTTGATTTCGATGCCTTAATTAAAATTTAGGATTAACCCGAGGGTAAATGGGTAATTTTGATCATAATGAACTCTTTTGGATGTGTTGACCTCACTTTTGGTTGAGGTTCAATTTTTCCTCTTTAGTAGCCTAAGGTCTAGCTATAGGACTTTGCTATTGACTATTCTTAGAAAACTAGACAAGGAGCCCACACCATTAGAAATTTCAAACTCTTCTCTACTCAACTTGAAGTTCCACATATTGGTCCTAACCTCTAGCACTTAGTAGGTGGGGTCACTATGGGGGAAACTCAAGATGAGTCACCCTTAGGACTGTTGGACCTTAGGGTTGACCCTGGGTGTTGGTCTAGGGCTAAGAAACTTACTTGCAATCACTTACACTCACAATCACTCACTACCTTAAACACAAAACTTCTATGCTTTGGTCCTTTGATGCTTTTGGAAGACTCCTATAGGTGGTTCCCTAAACCCATTAGCCCTAGGCTAGGGTTTAGCCAAGAAAACTACATAGAGGACCCAAAATGGGGTTTCTATTGGTCCATGGCTTATTAATGGTGGTTGGTACTCCAACTCTNTCTCACTATCATAAACTTAAACTTCTAGGCTTTGATCCCTTGATAATTTTGGGAGACACGTGTAAGTGGTCTCCTAAACCCATTAGCCCTAGGCTAGGGTTTGGCTAAGATCACTACATAGAGGATCCAAAATGGGGTTTCCATTAGTCCATGGCTTACTGATGGTGGTTGGCACTCCAACTCTACCAAGACACCCAACCTAGCCTTTTGCCCCTAAATTCCCCCAAATTACCTAGATACCCTTAGGACCCCAAATTTGGCCAAAATTTTTAAATCTACCCAAAATACCCAACTTGGTTCAAAAATTATTTCAAACACCTTGGAAACACCCAAACTACCCAAAATCACCAAAATTGTCCAAATTACCAAAATACCCCCAAAATTCCAAAAATTCTAAAAAATCCCAAAAATTTTCAAAACCTCCCAAATATTCCTAATTTCATTTTTTGCAACTATTACAAGACCCAATTTGACCAATTTGACCATCTTTGATCAAAACCCCCAAATTGCCCTTTAAAGGCCCATATTTTCCCCAAATCACTCCAAATGTCTATTCAATTGGTCTCAAATTCCTCCAATTTCAATTCTAAACTCAAATTAACCCTTGATGTGAACAATATAGACAAAATTCAAGCTCAATTGGTCCATGATTTGAACCCAATTTGGAGTTAAACCAAAAACCCAACTTTGGCCATATGACTCGGTTCCACCAAATTAAACCCATGGCCTACTTCACTTGCCAAAATTTGTGTTAAAAAACCTTCATAGCATCCCAATACATCAAAATTGACCTTCAATTGGCCTTGGTGAGGCCTTAATTTTATTTGATTTCAACCTAAGTCCAAAAAGCCTTAAATTTACCCTAAATTGACCATGTCTTAAAATCACACCAAATTGATGGCCTTAGCCCAAAAATTTCCACTCCATCCCTTCATGAAAAATCTTCACAACATCTTCCTTGATCATGTGGACCATTCATTTTGGACAGCCCAAGGCTAGCTCAACCTAGACCCATGTCTAACTCAACATGCCCAATTTGGCCAAATTTCAAAAATCTCTCAGATTGACCTACCAATTGAACTCAAAATCACTTAAACCCTTCACCAAAAATCTTCATAACAATCATCTACACAATTTTGATCAATCAATTATGTCAATTGACATGGATAACCTAGCCCAAACCCAAGCTTTGACCAGTTGGACCCACATTGAACCCATGCATTAAAGATGGCTTAACTACCCCAAAATCATCAAATTAACTCCACCTCAGCCATTGGTTAGACCCTAAGAATAAGCAAAAGCCCATCTAACCCAAGCTAGATGAGCCATGTACAAAACGTCCCCCAAATTAAGGGATATTATTTCAAAAAATACACATGCTTAAGAAACCCTTACAAAAACTAAACCCCATTGCACTAAATTGCTTTGACAGATTCCCCTGAATACCCTGAGCACCTAACCACCTCCCCCTCCCATGGCCGGTCGGCCTAGTCATCGTAGAAACTCAAAAATGAGAGCCACCTCCATGGAACTTCACCCAAATCAAACCTAGAGGCCAGCTCAGCCAAATTAAATTGTAGAGCTCCTCTGCCCTCCACCTAAGCAACACAATGCACCCCTTAATTGGCCATGACAGCCACCCCTTAGCCTTTTTTATAAAAAGTACCTCCCACGACCATGGGAAGGAGTGCTGAAAATTTCTTAGAGAGACATCCCTAAAATGACAACAGAGCTTCCCTAAGATTCCTTCACTGCATTCCAACTATTTTCCCTCACCAATTTCCACTGTCGAAGTTCAATTTTGAGCTCAAAGTCTTGCCAGAAATTAGGACAACTCAATACACCTCCAAAGTCTATGAAACTCAATTTAACTTCACCCACACCTTCATAACAGTGAAAGAAGCTTAAGCCCCATCAAATTCCCCTCTCACATAGCCTCTACCATAGCTCTAGACCAACAACCAAATTTGTCCATGATCGAAATCATACTTAGGCCTTACACCAAGACTAGAGACTCAATCCCTAGCCTCCTTGGATCACAACAAACATGCCAAGACTCTCTGATCGAAGCTTCACTTCTCAAAGAAAAGGTATAAAATCTCTCCCCCTCTCGAGCCTCTTTTGATTCTCCATTTACTTAGAGTTAATTTGATGGCTTGATCACCTTATAGATGTGTTTGTCTAATCTAGACGAGCATTTTAAAAAAAATTCACTTAATTTGGTTGTGAAATGAGAGATATCTTAAGGCTAGAAGATGGATGATTCTCGAGCTAGGCTATCGGGGACGATGACGGAGCGTCGTCCGATCACGCGTGTATCGGATGGATGGTTGAGATGAAGCCAAACAACGCTTCCTTACACGAACAGCGGGACGCGTGGCTACTTATGTGGATGGCAGCGTCAAATGGGAGCACGCCGCATGGAGTTCGGAGCTTCCTAAGATCTACATGGCATCACGATGTTAAAATTGATAAATAGGGACTTTTCCTATTTATTTAAATACCCCTAACTTAAAAAATCCATATATTGGAGTAGAAAAAATCACAAAAATAAAATAAAAATACCCTCTTGCTCAGTGAACGGAGGAGAACAACGTTGAAATGATTTGGAGTCCATTTGATGCATATTTTATGTTTAATTAATTAAATACTGATTTGGATGTTTTGATTCTCCATGCATGTAGTAATCACACAATGGCTTGAAATTTTAGCATTCTGTTGCCTATGCCTTAGGGAATATTCCCTGATTTTTCCAAAGTCAGAGGAGGTGCCTAGACAAAGAATCATATTTTTCAAGTTTATGTGCATTATTTACTTAAAATAATCATGGAAATTAGCATGTTACCTAGAAAAATCTAATAAAATTTTGAGAGGTTTATGATGACCAGAAAGCCTTTAGGAAAATTTCTCATGAGCCAAGTCATTTAAAATACACCTAATCTTCACAAACCCTAAATCAGAAAGACAATTAATTTTGAAAAATACAAACAACAAAATGACTTGATTTTTTATCTCCACTATTGTTTAGGATCCAGAGAACTCACCATAAAAATTCCAAAACATTTTGAGTTTATTTGGTAACTTAAGTTGATTTTTAGAGATAAATAACATTTTTGGCATTAAAATGATTTTTAAAAATCAAAATATAACTTGAAAAATTTTAAAACTGGGTTTTCTAAGTTCTCTGAGATCAAGGGTATTTTATAAAAATAAAATTGAGTTTAAAATAAAAACTTAGATTTTTAACCTATTTTAAATATTTAAATAATTAAAAATCCATAAAAATCACAAAAATAATAAAATTCATGGAAATGTTCTAAATTACTCCTTAAGAACTTAGGAACAATTATAATATTTTTCCTGATTTTCTAAATAAAGATACTGAATTTCAAAGCTTAAAAAATTTTTTTAAAGGCTAAATTGAGTTTTTACTAAGAATAATTCCAATAAATCAAATAAAACTCAGAAAATATAGATTTCTCCTCTGAGTTTTCTAACCTCAGGATGATTTTTCAAAAATATAAAACTTAATTTTCTTCATTTAAAATATTTTATATTTAATGAATATCTCATAACTTCAAATAATTCTTAAAATTTGACTAAAATTCAAAAAATCAATAAATTTGATCTAAAGGCTACCCTTGTCTAGGTCTACCTCCAATAAAAATTTCAAGGAATTAGGATTTAGCTTGGGCAAGTTAGGAATTTTTTTTGAAAAATACTATTTTTGCATGAAAATAATTATATAAATTAAATTAAATTTTCAAAAATCACATTTTCTCCCCTAATTGACCCATGAATGAGGAAGGATAAAAATTTCAAAGTCATTTGGATTAAATTTGATTAATTATGAAGTGTTAGAGCCTTAGGGGCAAATGTGTAATTTTGGAGATTTTGCCTTAATTAACATTTAGGCTTAATTCAAGGAGGGAAATGAGAAACCCCTGATCTTAATTTGGATGTTTGAAACACAAGGGGTTAATTTGTAGAAACCAACCTCACTTTCTTAATTGAAAAGAAAAGTTAATAAATTTCTAAATTATTAAAATTTGGAAGTTTAGTAAAATACTAGGACTTAGGGGTATGACTTTTGAAGTCAATAATCAATTAATTTAATACCCCTATTTGTTTGTCAAATGAAATTCAAATCATGAATCATGACCACCTAAAGCTTAACCTTTTTAAAACTAATTAAGACACTCACCTAGGTCTTAAGGGCTTAGTAGTGACTTAGGCTAAATTTTCAAAACTAACTAAGACACTCACCTAGGTCTTAAGGGCTTAGTAGTGACTTAGGCTAAACATGAGGATTAGAAAATTAAATTAGAACATCTTTCAAACACTACAAGCTCAATTAGGACCAAAATTTGGTTAGGTGTTCCAATAACAATAACTTGCCTCTTTAAGGGTCTTCACCCACATAATTTTTAAAATTAAATTACAGATGATAATTACCTTACTCTTTGGGATAATTGATACATTATTGTTCATTGAGCATTAGGGTGTTTACAGGATGAATTATTATGCAACATAATAAGTTTAAAAGAACTCAGGATTTTCCACTAGAAAGCGAGAGAGTAGCACAGACCTGCTTCTTTCTCTAGATCTGTTGGATACCTCGGAGATCTACTAAAATTAATATATTTTGCTTGACAACATCATCCTTAATTAAACTTCTAAGGACCCACCGAGATGTGACCTAGGGTTAGATAGGTAATCAAAATTTTACTTTCCCGTTTCATATAAACTACCTTAACATGCCTTTTGAGTTTCAGGTGGTGGAACGAGAAGACTCGTCAGGTACACTTTTATAGTTTTTAGCATTGTCTTTCTTGTAATTTTATATTGTACTTTTATACTTACAAATTTGAATGCTAAACAACGATGCCACCCTGCATGAAAACTAAAACTATCAAGATAGCCATAAAACTAAAATTAGAACCAAAACTAAAATCAACCAAGATAAAATTCACCCCCACAACATTCAAAATATAAAACTAACTCAAAATTTAATCACAAACATCACGCAAAACTACAACTTCAACTAAATTAAGACATCTCCGGATGATCGGGAATCCCTCGAAGGAGGTAACCTACGGTTGCTAATGAGGCTTTCCATAGTCTAAATGAAATTATGGAACTCATTAAGTTGAGTTTAGTAAGTTCATTTGAACTAAGTGAATCCGTGCCGGAACGAGGGAACCGTAGAATCCTAATCGGTGTTGCTCTAATCAACTTTAAGATGCCCCCATAAAATTTAAAGGACTTCAACCATAGGGCCACCTGATTTGACATCATAACTTGATACACTAAAAAACTCAAACTCGCCACGACAAGTAGCTTGGAGCTAGTATGGTGGGCAGCACAACCATCTTCAACAGCAAAACTTGTCTTCCCCAGCTAAACCAATCTTCCTTCCTTAGACTTAAACAACAAAGCCATAGGACTTCGAGGTTGCTTTCTTATGCAACGTAAATCCTCACCTTATCTTTAGGCCTTCGTATAACCCTACTATACAATATAAGCCCTAACTCATCTTAGGATTCTGAGGTTGTCGTTTGTGACGACCTAATTCCTCATATCTTTCAGGTTATTTGTGTGATCGTTTCATACGAATTTAAGCCCTAACTAAAAAAATTGGTAGGATGAAATACCTAAATATTTCTCCTCAGAAATAAAGCCAAACATTAAGATAGCTTGGGAGTCACCGGGGTTCTCCTCTGGATCCATGACATCCTCTAGTTCTTCCTCCTTTAGACTCTACAACAAAATGTNAGTTTGGTTGATAAAATGAAAACTTTTAAAAATTAAAATAATTTTCCAAATTAAATTAAACCATTTCAAAGGTAACCATAAATACTTTGAAATACAACTTCATAACACGCCCTTTTGAATTTACCGGAGTCCCTCAGATGAGGTAACCTATGGTTGCTAATGAGATCTCCTCAGTTTAAATAATCTTAATAACTCGTTTAAGCAAAATAAATTCAAAATAAAATAGTGGTACCGGAATGAAAGAACTGTGGAATCCTAACCGGTGTCGCTCTAATCAATTTTAAGCCCCCCATAATGATTGAATTGAACTTCTCATTTAAACCTTTGAACTTTTGGACTTTAGGACTGCCACTTCGCCGAGGAGCTTAGAGCTAACTACGAGGGAAGCCTTCTACAACAACAAGTGGATCTAAAACAACAATCACTTCTTTAAAATTAAACAGCAATCTATAGGATGTCAAGGTTGTTTGACTAGTGCAACATAAATCCTCACTTTATCTTTAGGCCTTTGTACAATCATGTTGTGTAATTTAAGCCCTAACTCGTTTTAGGACTCCGAGGCTATTGTTCTTTATGACATAAATCCTCCCATATTCCACGCTATTTGCATGATTGTGTCATGCAAATTTAAGTCCTAAATAATAATAATTGGTAGGATAAAACATTCAATAATATCTCTTCAAAATTGAAGCCAAATCATAGGATATCTTGGTTAGTCATTGATGTTCCCCTTAGGATATGTGACAACCTCTAGTTTTCTCCCTTTGGATTCCATAACACTATCCCAAATTTGAGCCTCTCCCATTTGACACTTCTTGGTCTGATCTTTGAAAAGTCCCATCCTTTGGAATTCTTGGAGAAAATATTTTTTTATCTAAATTGAGAGTTTTATTAAGTGACATTGGTCATTTGAGATGTAATTAACTATATGAGCTTGCCTCTATAGGGAGCTTTGAGAACCCAGGTAATATAAATCTTATCAAATCTTCCATATTAGTTAGAGGAATTTGTCAGCTTATGTAAATGGTTCGCAGACTAAATGGATGTCATAAATTCTTTAGTTTATTTAATCGAGCACCATTAGGAAGCGATGTGTCCACTCCTTGGGGTAGAAGTATCATTTGAAGTGGTGTGCTCGTTTACTTAAACTATTGTTTATATGTGATCCGTCCAGTCTTGTATGTTCTAAATTAAAACATTACTTTTCAAAAATAAAAATACTATTTTTTTAAAAAATAAAATTTATATGTATATTAAATTAAAACACTTTTAACGACAGACAATTTCTGGCTACTCTGCTGGGGATTAGATTTACTCTCCATTATGATCAAAAGTTTTGTATTCATACATCAGTAATGTGTCCATGTCTCTCATGGACCAGANCTAAAATATAAAATTTATATGTATATTAAATTAAAACACTTTTAACGACAGACAGTTTCTGGCGACTCTGCTGGGGATTAGCTTTACTCTCCATTATGATCAAAAGTTTTGTATTCATACATCAGTAATGTGTCCATGTCTCTCATGGACCAGATTACCCTTCTTCCGTTGACATGCTTTGCACATTTCTTTCTTGGGCAAGTACGGTCAACTCTTTTAGATTTCAAAATTGTCTGTTTAATCACTTTTAAATAGAGAGGTTCAGGATCTCTTTAGGACTTTATCTTTCTGTGTGGGATTGGAGCCCCAATAGGTGTGTTGGTGGACTAATTCCTCCTGGGCGATGTGCGTTGTGAACTTGGTCCTGCACTGGATCCTAAACTTCACCTTTTCCTTGAGTCCTTTTTGGCTTTTTAATTTGCGAATCAAGCCAAGTTGCTATGTCTCTTTGCCCTCATTTAATTTGTTAATCAAAACTCTTTATTGTTTTAATCACAAATAAACACTAAATTTGAAAATTAAAATAAAAAAAAGATGTGCCCAGTTCACATAATGACCTTAGTTACTTTTTAGTGTTTACACTAAAATTATAAAGTGATGGCCAATACTAACCCTCAAAACTTTGCTTTTGAAGCTGCTACGATGGTGTTCCCAACTCTCAGCTTCTGCTGCAACNGGATGTACCCAGTTCACGGAATGACCTTTGTTACTTTTTAGTGTTTACACTGAAATTATAAAGTGATGGCTAATACTAACCCTCAAAACTTTGCTTTTGAAGCTGCTACGATGGTGTTCCCAACTCTCAGCTTCTGCTGCAACTTACCGACCAACCACGATGCCCGCAATGTCGCCCCCATGAACAAGTTTGGTGCCGGATTTGACAAATCTGACGCTTTGGTTGGAAAAGCCCCATTTGTCATCGAGAAGGTTGCCACCTCGGAAGTACAAGAACAGTCTATTGAGTTCAACTTGAATTGCCCCTAGAATTTTCCTTCTTGCTAGAATTCAAAAATTACTGCCGCCCCGACATTCGTTAAGTCTATCATTCCTGTGCTCGTTCACTCAGGAGTAGTTACACTGACTACTGCTGGATTCACTATTACCGTGCCTGTCGTATCGTCTGCTAAGGGAAAGGAAAAGGAAGTTATGATTGTAGAAGAGTTGGTTGACGGATTACTTCCCCGTCTTTAGTAGTTGAATTTGGTTCTAGCTCGAAGACTGTGCCGGTAACAAGATCACAAAGAAGAAACTATAGCTGAAGGATTTAGAGTGCCGACAAAGCCCAGATTACAGAGATAACATCTGTTGATGAGATTCCTAATCGGGAGAAACTCAAATTTCTTGAGACCTCTCCTCTCCTTCGAAGGAGTAGGTTTTATCCATTGATGGATACCACCAGATACGAGAGCATTCATAGGATTATTGTTGCTGTGCCATTACCCCATGTCCATGGTGAGGAAAGGGAGAAGCCCACTCCTATCACCAGATTTCGTAAAATATTGGAAAGATTGGCTATTAAGGAAGGGTGTCAGTCGCTGAATTACTCAAGAGGGTAGGATGCGCGGTATCACCCCAGAAGAAGAAAAAGATTTTAAAAGATGTCAGATTTGCCCATCAGTCCCAAAGATCAGTTGAGGTTCCACCAGCTCATATTCCTGTCAGATTCTGCCTGGGAAGCCGAGTCAGCACCTTTTCAGNCGAAGGATTCAGAGTGCCGACAAAGCCCAGATTACAGAGATAACATCTGTTGATGAGATTACTCATCGGGAGAAACTCAAATTTCCTGAGACCTCTCCTCTCCTTCGAAGGAGTAGATTTTATCCATTGATGGATACCACCAGATACGAGAGCATTCATAGGATTATCGTTGCTGTGCCATTACCCCATGTCCATGGTGAGGAAAGGGAGAAGCCCACTCCTATCACCAGATTTCGTACACTATTGGAAAGATTGACTATTAAGGAAGGGTGTCAGTCGCTGAGTTACTCAAGCGGGTAGGATGCGCGGTATCACCCCAGATAAAGAAAGAGATTTTAAAAGATGTCAGATTTGCCCATCAGTCCCAAGGATCAGTTGAGGTTCCACCAGCTCATATTCCTGTCAGATTCTGCCTGGGAAGCCGAGTCAGCACCTTTTCAGATACCACCACCGTTGTTTCAAGGCACATAGGACGTCGACTGGTCAAGTCATGCCTGGGTCTGGGAATACTACATGTTGTTGTACATAAAGATGTTTCAAAGAAAGATAAGAGGAAGAAGTTACCCAATGATGTACTTGGCCCGAACCACAAGGAGCATGCCTCTCTTTGACATATTGATGCCTCTGTCGAGACACTTCGTCTAAAGGCATCACCTTCAAAGAAGAAGGTATGGATACCCAAGGTTGCCGCACCAGTACCATTTGATGAGCAAGGGTGAGTTTGTGGAATAAAGGAAAGGTTCAAAGTATCAAATGTTATTGCAGCTAATGCTACCAAGTCCAATATGCGAAGGGAGGGGGCTCAGGAGAGTCCTCCAGATCTTAAGATAATTAAGGAAAAGCTTAATGAAGAAAAGTTGACAAGCTTAGAGTCGAGATTCGCGAGTTGGCCAGAGAACATGGGGTGATTATCAATGATGAAGGTTTTGACTTTAACGGTTATCTAAATTAAGAGTTTATGGATAGTAATGTCATCGAGACTAGAGGTGCTTCATCTGCGCGTGAGGCCCAGCTGCTTATCGAAGGGAACGCCACATATGACTTGCACAAGGTTGTTTTGTTAAGAGACGAGAAGATCATCCAGATGGAGAAAANGGATCTTAAGATAATTAAGGAAAAGCTTAATGAAGAAAAGTTGACAAGCTTAGAGTCGAGATTTGCGAGTTGGCCAGAGAACATGGGGTGATTATCAATGATGAAGGTTTTGACTTTAACGGTTATCTAAATTAAGAGTTTATGGATAGTAATGTCGTCGAGACTAGAGGTGCTTCATCTGCGCGTGAGGCCCGGCTGCTTATCAAAGGGAACGCCACATATGACTTGCACAAGGTTGTTTTGTTAAGAGACGAGAAGATCATCCAGATGGAGAAAAGAATAGAGGAGATGGCTGCCACTATGGTTGCCATGGTTACAATGCATGAACAATCCAAATCACAACAGTTAGCTTCTCCGGAGGTCAACTAGCCATAGATCATTCACATTGCAGTTGAAAAAAGAAAAGTTTCCACTGCCAACAGAGATGATCAGTAGAATAAAGATTCTCCACAGAGTGTAATACTTGGGAAAGATATTAAACAGTTGGTTGAACAACAAGTTTGGGAAGCCTTAGCCTAGTCTATGAGTGGTGCATCAATTTCAAAGGGTAGACCTTACCCAGAGGAGTTCAATGACATACCCTACCCAAAGGTTTTGTGTCATCAAATTTTAAGACGTTCGATGGGACCAAAAATCCCAGACATCATATAACCCATTTCTGGGTTTGTTGTTGTGATACTAGAGGTAATGAAGCCTTGCTTTTCTGTCAGTTTGTCAGCGGCTTATCAGGGATTGCATTTGATTGGTATGTCGAGCTACCCAATAGATCTGTAAAAATTTATGCCAAGTTGGAGCAGTTGTTCGTGAAAAGATTTGCTGGAGCNGAAAATCCCAGACATCATATAACCCATTTATGGGTTTGTTGTTGTGATACTAGAGGTAATGAAGCCTTGCTTTTCTGTCAGTTTGTCAACGGCTTATCAGGGATTGCATTTGATTGGTATGCCGAGCTACCCAATAGATCTGTAAAAATTTATGCCAAGTTGGAGCAGTTGTTCGTGAAAAGATTTGCTGGAGTGCAACACCATGTTACGATAGAAGATTTTGTGGTTGAGCTGCAGAAACCCAATGAGACTTTAGTGGATTACATCTTGAGGTGGAGAAACTTAAACATGAAATGTGAACTTCAGCTACAGGAACAACATGCAATTGAGATTCTACTCAAGAGCATACATGGACCAGTGACTTTCATGCATAAGGGACTTACAATCAAGTCATTCGAAAAGTTACTCAGCAAGGCTAGCAGCTTGCTAGAGGAAGTTAAGTATATAGAATTCCAGACAAAGATAGAGAAGTTTAGAACAACCAAGATATTCGAGAAGAAGTCTGGAACAGTGGTGATAGTTGATAAGGAAAAGCAACCAATAAAGATTCCAGTTGAGCACTCCCATCAGGGCCACCAGTAGTCATCACAGCATAACCAACCTCAGCATCAACCTGCTTAATAGTATGGTTAGTCCAGCTAGCAGCAGTAGAGGACTTACANAAAAAGTTACTCAGCAAGGCTAGCAGCTTGCTAGAGGAAGTTAAGTATATTGAAATCTAGACAAAGATAGAGAAGTTTAGAACAACCAAGATATTTGAGAAGAAGTCTGGAACAATGGTGATAGTTGATAAGGAAAAGCAGCCAATAAAGATTCCAGTTGAGCACTCCCATCAGGGCCACCAGTAGTCATCAGAGCATAACCAACCTCAGCATCAACCTGCTTAATAGTATGGTTAGTCCAGCTAGCAGCAGTAGAGGACTTACAAGACAGATGGCAGACCGAGTCCTTCAAAGAGGAAGTCGTACCGAAGAGGTTTAGGAGTCTGATGAAAAAGGTTTGAGTTCAGACAATCTGAGAAAAAGAAGCCAGATGAATTTGATAAGAAAGACCATCCCAACTATTGCCCTTACCACAGGCTACTTGAACATACCATAGAGGGTTGTTTCAATTTTAAGAATTGGCACAAGAGGAATCTTAAATAAGGGAATATAAAAATTTTGAAAGAATCTTTAAAAGAACTTGAAAGAGGTTATGTAAATATGATTTTAGCCAAGCTGATTACCCTAATAGAGTCATATTCAGAGGATGATGGTTGGATCACAGTTTGGAGCAAATCATCCAAGAATATACTTGATTAAATTCAGACTGCTTCAGCACAAGCCACCGTTCAGAGTCTACAGCTCGTCAGGCCCAAGTTGGAGATTTTGTCAGAGAAGCAGCCCTAACCAGACAAGAAGAAGGACACGATTGTGAAGACCAATAGTGTGAGGGGTAGGATTGGGCTTGCCTCTATTAGATTGGTTGTCTCGGATTCGGGGGAGAAATTCCTCAATCCCTTGACCATATATGATTATCTCTTTGTCCCTCTGGGGACTTTTGAATATAACAATTACGATTTCAGCTACGTTTTAACTGTCTCTAATGACGACGTAACTGACTGTGACCAATATGACTCTGATATCAATTCCCAAATTGATCCTCAAATCTTACTTAAGTCTGACAAACACATTAATGAGAACAAAGAAGATGTCGACGACATCAGTTGCCACAGTTCTGGAAGCGAGGAGCTAGTCCTAAAGTGCCAAGGAGCACTGCTCACCATCAACTTGGATTTCTCTGATATAGAAGAGACACTAGAAGTTTTTCCCATAACATTAGAAGAAGAAGAAGAGATTACTGAAATAAATCTGAGGAGTGGAAAGGTATTACCCCCAAGAATGACTCCAATAGACAAAGGAAAACAAATAGTTACACGCGAAGAGCCGCCTCTAGTGATAGAAGAGATACCTATTCCAAGTAAAATTGGAGGCACATATAAAGTGGATTATAACATACTAGCTCATCTTAGGAGGATCTCAGCCAAACTAAGCATCTACAATGCTCTGATATTGCCAAAGAAGATGAGGGAATTTCTGGTCAAGGTCCTACTTGATCGAGATATTTGCTTAGCTCAGTTGGCCAACACATGCTTGGATGAAGTTTGTTCATTAAAGGAACAACATGAGGTGACCTTCACCGATGAGGATTTGCTACATGGTATTACTGATCATAACCGTCCGCTCTACATTTCAATCAACATTGACAGATTCATGTTTTCCAAAGTTCTCGTAGATCCAGGAGTCACTTAACTTAATGAGTCTACGGACGTTAGCCTACTTCGACATTGATGCTCAAAAGCTCACTACCAATAAGATGATGTTAAGGGGATTCAATCAGAAAGGAGAAAGAGCTCTTGGATCAATTATGCTACTAATGAAGGTTGGAGAGCTAGTAATAACTACCAAGTTTTATATCATCGAGGCTGAGTCCTCTTTTAATGCCTTGTTTATTTGACCGTGGCTGCACAAGAATAACATGGTTTCGTCATCACTAGACCAATGTATCAAGTATCTCAAATAAGGACAAGAACATTACATCAAAAAGGGTTTATAACTGTAATTAGTTCATGAAGTATACGTCCATGAAGATGCCGCCTTTTATGCCCCTTCAATGAAGACTGACTTTTCTCGAGAAGTGGTGACAAATAAGATTGAAGATGTAGAAGTATCTCAAAGAAGGGACCATTCATCTCTGCTTCAACAATCTTCTGCCATTCCTTTGCAATGAGTTGGTGGAGGTTCTTTTAGCCCATGCATCTGAGATCGAGGTCAGGGATGTGGACGAGAAAGAACAAACACGATTGTTGAATGGATGAAGCCAAACATCAGCAATGATGTGGAAGAAAGTTCTGATGAGGAGATGATGCTGATGATAAAATAGAAGAAACAACAATTTGAGATTTCCTTGGAGGATGTGAAGAAAAGTGGATATGAGTCAATGTATGATCGAATCAACCACTATGTGCACGCCGTAATACTTACTCTGATTCACCCTCACAAGATTGAGATTTTAGAGGTCAAGGAAGTCCATGGTGTTGGTTTGAAACTGATCAAGTTTTACCATTCTTCTCGTACTAATAGTTCTGAAACTCATGTAAATTTGGAAGAGGATGATTCTAATGAATTAATGGAATTACCATTTGGTTAATTTTCTCCTTGCATTAAAAAATTAATTCAACAAGGATATGTGCTAAAGAAGATGCTAAAAGATAAAATACAACTTTTTGAGAAATTATGGAATGTTAAAAGTCAAACTCCCAATTCAAAAGAGGGTCTCAGATTTGGTACGATAGGACTAGTCGATGATTTGAAATTTTGTATGATTGTCACTAGCGAGCAGAAGAGGGTTGCCTTGATGTAGAGGCTGACTCTGAATATCAGCTGATAGATGATGTTCCACTAAATTTGAAGAAGAAATTAAGTCAACCATTGATTAATTGAAGTAAGTCAACCTCGAGACTAAAGAGCAGCCATGACCCACCTTCATAAGTTTGCTACTCAGTAAGGAAAAATCTACAGAGTTAATCAAGTTATTATCAGAATTTAAAGATTGATTTTCCTGGAGCTATGACAAAATGCTAGGATTATCTTTAGAAGTTGTAGTTCACAAGCTCGGGGTGAACAAAGATATGACCCTAGTGAAACAAGCTCCTAGAAGAACATGTCTTGAAATAGAGTAACAAGTCATTTCCAAGATGAAGAAACTAATAGACGCTAAGTTTGTGTGGGAAGAGAAATACCCCACATGACTAGCCAATATTGTACCGAAAAAAATAAGAATGAACAAATCTATGTGTGTGTCAACTTCAAGGATTTAAATAAAGCATGTCCAAAAGATGAGTTCCTATTACTGATACCAGAGTTAATGGTGGACATTGCGTGGACACACGAGATTTTCTCTTTCCTGGATGGATCATCAAGATACAATAAGATCAAGATGGCTCCAGAAGATGCATCGCTTACAACTTTTAGAATGTCAATTGGGATCTTTTATTATACAGTGATGTCGTTTGAGTTGGAGACTACTGGAGCAACTCACCAGCTAGCTATGACAAAAAATTTTGATGACCTCATCCACAGCCAGGTGGAGTGCTACATGGATGACTTGGTTAACAAAAGCAAATAGAAAATATACCATTTATATGATTTGAGGAACTTGTTTGAATGATTGCTACAATATAATCTGAAGATGAATCCTTTAAAGTTTGCCTTAGGCATTACCTTCGAGAAATTTCTAGGATTTGTTGTGTGTCATCGTAGAATTGAGATCGACCTGGATAAGATTAAAGCTATCTTGCAAACACCGCCTCCCAAAACCTTGAAATGAGAGTGAAGCAAGGAAAAATGATAGAACTCATAGTGGGTGATCCCCGATAACTGTTTATATGCAAGAGTATAACAATAGTTCTAATTATATTTTTTACTTATATTTCCTTATTTCGCAACAAAAGCAAAAACTTGATCCTTAATAAAAATAAGAATTTAACTTTTAATTTATATTGGGATACCACGCAAGTATACCTATTGTTATCAAGTAATATAAGATTTTTTGATTAAGACCTGAATATCGAACCTACAAGGAAGATATGCAATATGCACTTTTTGGAAAACTTTCTATTTTTAAAAAAGACAATTATTTAAACTAAAGATGTTTTCGCAGTAAAGAAAGTTTAAATATATTCGATAATTTTAATATTTTGACAAAAACATGACAAACTTAAAAAGATAACTTGAGTTTTTGCAGAAGAAAAACAGTAAATATGAAAATATCTTTCTCCTTGTCATGAATCAGCAATAAGTATAGGAATTCTGTTGTGGAAGTATGCATGTTGTGTTGTGCCAAATAGGAGAGATAATATTCTTTACCTTTACTAGAGATGCTATAAAGAACATTGGCTAATTAAAAGTTTGAATAGTTCTGAAGAACGACTAGGCAGGGAAGATACTAGCTCTCATTCTAGAGTTCCCTCAATTCCCTCGACCTAGGGGCTAACATCTCGTATCAGAACCTAAAACAATAAACCAAGTTGGGGACTTTAACATGTCATTTTAAAGTCCTCTAACTCTACACCNTGATAAATATGTGGTGCCTGAAAATCTCTCCAACTAACTCCCTAATTTTTGAACTTTCAAAACNAATAAAAAAAGGATAAATATGTGGTGCCTGAAAATCTCTCCAACTAACTTCCTAATTTTTGAACTTTCAAAACTTTCCCAGTACTTTCAGGACTCTTTCAAAGTCCTAATCTTCCTTCTTTTATAATTATCTAAAAGGTGCCTTGGTATCTCTTCAAAATGTGTCTTGATTCGATGTATTTCCCAAAGAGATGCATCCTTTCGCAATAATTTTTGTCTATGGTGGTTGTAACCACCTATTAAGCCAATATGTGCCTCAAAAACCTCTTCAAAATTTGCAAAAACTGAATTGAATCATCCAATAACTACCAATGGCGCTTAAGCACGGGGCCTCTAGCGCTTAGGCGCGACCTTCTCTATTTACCCGGCGCTTAGGCGCCAAAACACTTTTGCACATTTTTCACCTATTTGCTCCAAATTTTACCTTTTTTACTCTTCTAAGTATTTTTTACCTTTTTACCTGTACCTGAAGAAAAACACAAAAATATCTTCCATTAAAGTGCAATATCTCAAAAATATGTATAAAAATGTGTCTAAAAACACTATATATGTTTTAGGCGTATCAAAATCCCCCAAACTTAAAGTTTTCAAGTGACACTTCAATCTTTAAAAATCAAATATGTATGATATGTATATGAATTTCTTTAGGAGTTACTAAAATTTAGATTTAGAAATATCCACAAGCGACACTTCAATCTTTAAAAAGTAAATTTGTATGATATGTATATGAGTTTCTTTAGGAGTTACTAAAATTTAGATTTAGAAATATAGTAATCCAANTACTCTTCTAAGCATTTTTTACCTTTTTACCTGTACCTGAAAGAAAAACACAAAAATATCTTCCATTAAAGTGCAATATCTAAAAAATATTTATAAAAATGTGTCTAAAAACACTATAAATTTTAGGCGTATCAAAATCCCCCAAACTTAAAATGTTACTTGTCCTCAAGTGACACTTCAATTTTAAAAAGTAAATTTGTATGATATGTATATGAGTTTCTTTAGGAGTTACTAAAATTTAGAATTAGAAATATAGTAATCCAATTTAGAAAAAATATTCAGTAAATGAGACCAACTTAAAGTTTAGAAATTTCTAATCTTAAGAAAGATAAAAATATGAGTTCTTATCTAATTCAGAAATATTATAAGTCTTCCAAATTTAGAATTTAGTTCTTTTATTATCTCCACTTAAAAATTTTTATTAAGAATAATTTTACTTACTATAATATCTAAATTTCTTAAATTTTCAAAAATACANAAAGCTTTTCTTCATTACTCAAAATTTCAACTAAATTCTCTTATTCATTTCTAAAATCAAATTTTACTTCCCTTATATAACTTCATATACATGATCAATTTTTCTTTTCAAATTAAATTCACTTGTAATTCATTTGAGAACAAAAAAAATTAAAGTTTTGAAAGTATTTTTCATCCTCCCACCCCCCCTGCAAACTTAAATTTTTATCAGATTAAACAATTTAGCATCAAATACATATAAGCAAGAATGAAAATAAGAATAACATGCTTATAGGAATTTTTATACCCTAATGATACAAGTATAAAACTAAAAATAAGAGTAAAACTAATTTTGATCAAATTTTCTATTATTTTCATTTCAATTAAACATGTAGAGATTCAATAGACTTCTGAACTGTAGGTATAAACATAAAAGCAAACTAACACACTAAATTGGCTTCACAATCTCAACATAAAAATAAACTCAAAAACATGATAAAAGAAAAATAAAGGGTAACAATTTCCTAAGTTTCAAATTTAAGATTTACGCTAGCAAGATTTTCTACTTTTCAAAAGACATAGAATTAAGTTAAGTTCTAAACTAACAAAATCACAAAATTCACAACAGTTACTATCCTAGAATTTTAAAACAAACTACTAACTAACACAAAACATTACAATACACTTAATAATACAAGTCTCACACATCACAATATCTAAACAAGTAAACAAACATGTCTCAAGTCCAAAACATGAAAACACATCACATCACAATTCTTACTTAAAAATAAAAGTCCAAACCACATCACATAGTTTAAATCAACACACAGATGAAAATGTAGCATGCTCAGACCACATAGTTCATATCATATTACAATCATAAAATAAATCTCTCAGTTCTACTCCTCATCCTCTGAATCACCACTATCCCAAACTTCTGCAGGGTCATAATCAGGGTATTTAGGATATGGAGGAAATTACACTCCTTATTTACCCCTAATGAGGCTCTCCAAAGATGAGTGAAATTTCTCTTCAAAATCACTTTTTATCTTATTATACCTATCAGTATGATTTGCAAAACACTCTAAATTTTGTACCATATCAGTGGTAAAATTAATATTGTCCATCATCCTCTGTAGTAATTAATCTTGAGTCTCAGTAGACTGAACTCTAGATGTAGAAGCACGTGAGTTAGATGGTCTAGATGTAAAGTAGCAGAGGTAGAAGCAGCAGACATATCCATTCCATGACTCCTAGAAAATCCTCCTCTCCAGCCAAAAATTGAATGCTCAGAATAAGTCTTTACATTCACCTTAGTGATGGGCTTTTGAGGTAACAACACTTCCTCCCAGCTATCATATTTAACTCCAACCTGCTCACATAAAGAAAAGATCAATGAAGCAAATACCATACCTGTAGTAGTAACGACAGTGATAGAACTGATGATAGTCTGACAAAACAAAGCTCCTATGTTGATGAGCTTTCCTTCCTGGATACAATAATTTAACGTCGCTCTCTCTCCTATCACTTCACTATGATGATTTGTTGGTAGGAAATGAACAAAAATAAAATAGTGCCAAGCTTTTGAATGTGCACATAACTTTGAAGTTGGGAAGTTGACTCTCCTCTCATTAGTGATCTTCCAAAGTCCTCTTTCAATAGTCAAGAAAGAAATAATCTCGTCTAACTTTGCTTCAGTTGGACTATAATTTTCATAAAAACATAATGTATCAGGTGGCAGATGATAAAACAAGTTGATTACCTCTGGTGAAAAGGTACCAACTTTCCTCAAGCCATGACTCTATCGTCTTCAGCCTTAGAGAGGATTGCATAGAACTCCCTAAGAACAAAAATAACCGCCACAGTAGAGAAACAGTAGAATCTTTCCCACTGTTGGCGAACGATCAAGTCCTCTACGTCTCCACCTTGATTCCTAAAACACCGCTCCTGAATTATTTTTCGTGATTGCAACGCATCACTGTACCAATCCTGAGCCTTGGAACTAACAAATTTACTTGAATTGAAAGGGCTCTTTCCTTTGCTCCTCTTCATTCTTGGTGCCATTCTACAAATCTTAGAAATTTTAAAAATAACTTCAAAAATCAAGTTTAAATTACTAAACTAAACTTCCAAAGTATAATCTACACTTCTTATGCAATTTCCATAGATTTTATTGTCATTTTTCACCATGAATAGTGAATTTTTGAATTTCTCCAAATGTGTTCAAAATACATAGTGACAATCCAAATTTTTTTGCATTAGAGTAAAGCCCTTACCTCAAGGAACTTGCATCTAGAAATTTTCACTTCATTCCACCAAGAAATCTTCACTTTAGATGTGCCCTAGCCTTCCAAAATTGCAATTTTGATAGGTTGAAGGTGAAGGGAGGTGTAAAAATGGTGATTTTCGAGCGAAAATTTCACTTTTAACCGTTCACGAATCGATTTTCTTGAACTGGCGCTTTAGCGCAGGTAAGTGGCACTTAGGCGCCTCCCTCTCGGGTTGGCTTACGCTTAAGTGCAAGATGTGGCGCTTAGGCGCCAGTGCACGATTTTCATAATTTTCAAATTAAAGTAAAATGCACTATTTGCCTAAGTAAACCACCCATAAATGGTCTCATAGCACTCAAATGACTATTTTCAACTTTCTATAACTCCCCTCTCTCTCAAAATTCTTCATAATAACTATTTCAATTTGAGGCTAAAAATAACATAAATTTTCACACAAACAAAGTTATATTAATTCACAAACAAGTACAAATACCTTTATACACTTAATTGTCACTCCAAATAGTCTTGGATGAGAAAATTTTGCTAAATATAAATACATAATAATCATTTCACAATTAACACATATAAGAAATCATAAATACTAAAAACAAGACTTAAACACTAAACCACTTAAAAACAAAAACTTCTAACACACAAATTCTAACACTAAACTTAATTTCATTCTTCATTCAAAGGAAAAAATTCATATCTTCCATTAGTCTCTCTAGAAATATAAAGTTTATAAAACGGACGGTGGTGACAAGCTCTAATACTATCTTCTTCAATCCACTTCTGCTTTATGAACATCGCCTTATTCGCTTCATCTATATAACTTGTGTGGCTAAATTGTATCTTCAATTACCATCCAATATGCTCTAGATGTGCATGCAACTCAAGTACTTTGGTCTCCACTAAAGCCATAGTATTCTCCATTTTATTGATCTTATCTAATATCCCTTCAANTCAAAGATGAGTGAAATTTCTCTTCAAAATCACTTTTTATCCTATTATAACTATCAGTATGATTTGCAAAACACTCTAAATTTTGTACCATATCAGCGGTAAAATTAATATTGTCCATCATCCTCTGTAGTAATTAATCTTGAGTCTCAGTAGACTGAACTCTAGATGTAGAAGCACGTGAGTTAGATGGTCTAGATGTAAAAGTAGCAGAGGTAGAAGCAGCATACATATCCATTCCATAACTCCTAGAAAATCCTCCTCTCCAGCCAAAAATTGAATGCTCAGAATAAGTCTTTACATTCACCTTAGTGATGGGCTTTTGAGGTAACAACACTTCCTCCCAGCTATCATATTTAACTCCAACCTGCTCACACAAAGAAAAGATCAATGAAGCAAATACTATACCTGTAGTAGTAACGACAGTGATAGAACTGATGATAGTCTGACAAAACAAAGCTCCTATGTTGATGAGCTTTCCTTCCTGGATACAATAATTTAACGTCGCTCTCTCTCTTGTCACTTCACTAAGATGATTTGTTGGTAGGAAATAAACAAAAATAAAATAGTGCCAAGCTTTTGAATGTGCACATAAATTTGAAGTTGGGAAGTTGACTCTCCTCTCATTAGTGATCTTCCAAAGTCCTCTCCCAATAGTCAAGAAAGAAATAATCTCGTCTAACTTTGCTTCAGTTGGACTATAATTTTCATAAAAACATAATGTATCAGGTGGCAGATGATAAAACAAGTTGATTACCTGTGGTGAAAAAAGTACCAACTTTCCTCAAACCATGACTCTATTGTCTTCAGCCTTAGGGAGGATTGCATAGAACTCCCTAACAACAAAAATAACCGCCACAGTAGAGAAACAGTAGAATCTTTCCCACTGTTGGCGAACGATCAAGTCCTCTACGTCTCCACCTTGATTCCTAAAACAACGCTCCTGAATTATTTTTTGTGATTGCAACGCATCACTGTACCAATCCTGAGCCTTTGAACTAACAAATTTACTTGAATTGAAAGGGCTCTTTCCTTTGCTCCTCTTCATTCTTGGTGCCATTCTACAAATCTTAGAAATTTTAAAAATAACTTCAAAAATCAAGTTTAAATTACTAAACTAAACTTCCAAAGTATAATCTACACTTCTTATGCAATTTCCATAGATTTTATTGTCATTTTTCACCATGAATAGTGAATTTTTGAATTTCTCCAAATGTGTTCAAAATACATAGTGACAATCCAAAATTTTTTGCATTAGAGTAAAGCCCTTACCTCAAGGAACTTGCATCTAGAAATTTTTACTTCATTCCACCAAGAAATCTTCACTTTAGATGTGCCCTAGCCTTCCAAAATTGCAATTTTGATAGGTTGAAGGTGAAGGGAGGTGTAAAAATGGTGATTTTCGAGCAAAAATTTCACTTTTAACCGTTCACGAATCGATTTTCTTGAACCGGCGCTTAAGCGCAGGTAAGTGGCACTTAGGCGCCTCCCTCTCGGGTTGGCTTACGCTTAAGTGCAAGATGTGGCGCTTAGGCGCCAGTGCACGATTTTTATAATTTTCAAATTAAAGTAAAATGCACTATTTGCCTAAGTAAACCACCCCTAAATGGTCTCATAGCACTTAAATGACTATTTTCAACTTTCTATAACTCCCCTCTCTCTCAAAATTCTTCATAATAACTATTTCAATTTGAAGCTAAAAATAACATAAATTTTCACACAAACAAACTTATATTAATTCACAAACAAGTACAAATACCTTTATACACTTAATTGTCACTCCAAATAGTCTTGGATGAGTAAATTTTGCTAAATATAAATACATAATAATCATTTCACAATTAACACATATAAGAAATCATAAATACTAAAAACAAGACTTAAACACTAAACCACTTAAAAACAAAAACTTATAACACACAAATTCTAACACTAAACTTAATTTCGTTCTTCATTCAAAGGAAAAAATTCCTATCTTCCATTAGTCTCTCTAGAAATATAAAGTTTATAAAACGGACGGTGGTGACAAGCTCTAATACTATCTTCTTCAATCCACTTCTGCTTTATGAACATCGCCTTATTCGCTTCATCTATATAACTTGTGTGGCTAAATTGTATCTTCAATTGCCATCCAATATGCTCTAGATGTGCATGCCACTCAAGTACTTTGGTCTCCACTAAAGCCATAGTATTCTCCATTTTATTGATCTTATCTAATATCCCTTTAATACTAACGACTAAGAAACTGTTATACATTTCTTGTGCACTTTGACTAATGAACGTCTTCCTCATGGTTTCTTCCTTCTTCTTCAATTCCTTCTCCCAAGAAGACATTTTCTCTAAATCTCACTTTCTCTTAGACTTTTAGGGCTAGAAATGATCTGGGGTGAAATTCCTTCACAAAACCCTTCTAATTATAGGCCTAAATCCTTCCAATAACTTTTAGACACGTTTAAAAACTTCCTTGGCACATTTTTACAAACTAATTGGTGGTTAAACCTTATAGAATATTAATTTTGCACATGTGTTTAAATTGCCGTGCTTAAGCGCCGGATCTAGCGCTTAAGCGCTAGTGCACATTTTTGCACTAGTCAACTTAACATCCAAATTATTATTCTAACATGTCTTGGTCACTAAATAAAGTTTTAAAATCTTTACTAACACATAATAGATTCAAAAATACTACCCCAATTTTCTTAATCACACAGAAAACAACAATCAAAATAAAAATACTCTGATAACTATGAGCCGCCTCCCACAAAGCGCTTAGTTTTACGTCATCAGCCTGACGTAACCGATGTTTATTCTTGTTGACCCAACATCATTCCATCATTAAGTTTATGTCGATCCCCTATAAAATAAGGTTTTAGTCTATGTCCATTAACTTTAAATATTTTCTCAGACTTAGGATCTTTAATATTCACAGCTCCATAAGGATAAATGGGTCCATCCACCTGGACTTAAGTTTGCCTGGAAATAATCTTAACCTTGTATTATATAGCAAAACTTGTTGCCCTAGCTGAAAATTTTTAGTAAGAATCATTTGATCATGCCACATCTTCATCTTTTCTATATAAATCTTGGCACTCTCATAAGATTCATTCATTATCTTTTCAAGCTCATTTAATTGCAATAACCTTTTCTCACCAGCATCTTTCAAATTATAATTGAACTCTTTAATTGCCCAATTTGCTTTATGCTCAAGTTAAACTGGTAAGTGACAAGCTTTCTCAAATATTAGCCTATGTGGGGACATTCATATAGGAGTTCTGTATGCAGTCTTTTAAGCCCACAAAGCATAGTCAAGTTTAACTGACCAATCCAATTTTATTGGATTCACAAAATTTTCTAGAACTTTTTTAATTTCTTGATTGGATAATTCAGCCAAACCACTTGTTTGAGGATGATGAGCAGTAGTAATCCTATGATTTATATGATTTCTTTAATAACTTCTCCATTATGACATTTTTGAAATGACTTCCCCCATCAGTAATGATAACTCTCGGCATCCCAAATTTATAAAATATGTTCAATTTCAAAAATTTTGTAACATTTTGAGCATCACATTGAGGTAAAGCAACAACTTCTATCCATTTAGATACATAGTCCACTGCTAACAAATATATAA
>JXCR01141492.1:0-39201 GCA_002079205.1 Phalaenopsis hybrid cultivar
GGTAAATGAAAATATAATTATTTGTGCGGCCAATTGAGTGCTCCTACACTCCACGTGGCATAAGTTGTTTCTAATTCCTACTCCAAAAACTCCATTTATCAAACGCCATTGAGGAGCCCAAGCATAATTAAAAATTTATCTAAGTTTGTGAAAGGAAATTATCACATGAAAAACAAAAGGAAACATGGGAACCAGAAGGTAAATGTAGCAGGTTCAGAGTTCACATCAAAGCAATATTATAACAGTAGTCTTCAAACCTCTACTTGACATAAGAGAGTCACATCCAAAATCATGCAGAAGATAGGTACACACTTGCACAACAAAGAAAGGGAGAAAGAGAGGAAAATTAAATTTCAAAGAAGGAATAATAGTGTCACTTAAAAGAGATTAGGATTATCATCTAATAAATTTTACAGCAAAGGTTGGTCATTTATAAATGTAAAGATGAATGTGTAATCTATGCTTAATAACAACTTAAAGAGAGATATTGGCAGGAGTATTGCAAAGAGTTTGGTTAAGACCGAGTATGAACCATAAAGCAAGGAAGAATGTGACTTCTTTATAAGTCAAAATATCTAGAAAAATTTCCATTAAAATCCAACCACTGTACTAAAATAGCAAATTGATTTTGGCATTTAGGAGAATAAAGAGTGGCATGTTAAAGAGTCTTTAACCTGGTAATAACCTTAACCTTTAAATCAAAGTTGGCTCGAAGGAAAGCGAACATATGACAAATTGCAACGACGGGGCAGGAAGAATGAATGTGGTTCACATATATGACGCAAAACTTATCAAAGTAATTATGAACATAAGAATAATTGTTGTGTTCCACTTGGGGCAACTTATAAAGTGAGTAAAAAAGCAGATGTTCTGACCTTTAAAAGTCTTCCTCAGAAATAAAATGGATTATGATGCAATGGTCAAAATATTTTATGAGCTATAGCTATTAAATAAAACAGAGTATAGACAAATCGATGCAAGGAAATTAAATTCTTACTTGTGCACGCAATAGCTTAATGTCATCTTGAGTTTCCTCACTATCATATGTGGACATCAAATGTTTTCGCACATTATCATGAGCATAAGGAAAAAGTACTTCAGTAACGAAGGATATTGGTGTAGTTGTACCCTCAATATCAAGTACAATGCATTTCTGCAAAACAGTAAAAAGACATCCACTGCAAGTTAAAATCCCCAGCTTCATTTAGATGAAAAACCGACAGACTTCCTTGGAAAGGTTTTGAGATAATAAATGGACAATTTGAAATTTTTGAACTAACAGAGAAAATCATTTAATATTGAATACAGACATCTCAAGTATTCATCACCCAACGTCTCTCTTAAAAAAAATAATGAACAATGAACACAGTAACGTACCCTCAGTTTTTCTGGAGCTTGACTACCATTGGCAAGTCCTGCTTTCTCAGAAATATCAGAAGTACCTAAATTTATACCCATTTTATTTGCATTAATGTTTATAAGACCGTGACTTGGGCTTGCCCAGTCAATACCCAATTGATGGAGCTTGATCGCAGCTTCAAATAGATAATGATAACATTCTGCCTGGAAAATTATAGAACTACATAAAGTTGTTTAAAAACACTGACATAAACTTCTGAAAGTAAAATAAAAAAATAAATAATAAAAAAAAGAGGGCAGGTTAAGGCAGAACAATTATAGGTATTATAGGCAGAATGGCAGTAAAGCAAGCTTAATGAAAAAAGCTGCAAATACATTTATTGAAAAACAAACCTAAGTGGTTATTGTACTATAAATGCTAAAAACTGGACAGGTAAATGCCGTCAACAAAATCAGCAGCAAAATGAACGTGAAACATGGTTATTAAAACTGAGAAAGACAGGCAGTCCTCCCAACAGACAGGGAGTCCTGAAACCATACTGTTTCAATTCATTGATTGAATTGTTTCTACAATTCACAGGAAGAAATTGGATTGGACAACCAGTTTCTGGAAAAAAAAAATTATGATCACGATGCTAGCAGTTCATCCAAACCAAATCATAAAAATAGTTTAGACAAGTCCCAAATGCCCGAAATCCTTTAGTAGAAGGATCAATATATAAGCTTGAAAACCATTGTGAGAAATAAAAGTAAAAAACATAATGTTTACTAAAGATTATTGAGTAATTATAGTATATATATGATTAGCATGTACACATTATTAAGCAAAAATAATTATACAATTATAGTGACTCATCAATGTCCATATTAACAACCCAAACAAAACGGTAGTAGGATCAGTCACACAACAATGTATTGTCAAGTTTGTTTTATTCTTACATCGCACAATCTCCCAGGCAAAGTTCTTATGCCCTGACTAGTGTTTTTTCCCCATACTGTTCATCATACTATAATGATGGGTCAAGGCTTACACCACATCTTGCACGCTTACTTTAGTTTTAACATTATGGTGACAATGCTAAGGTAAGGTTTGTGTATGTATAACATTTGAATTCATTTTCCCTAAGATTAGTATGCAATATGGATTGCACTTGGATTAGAGGCCACACATAGATACTTGAGAAAGGCCCAAAAGTTGAAACATATGACATTGATCTATAGGTAGGGCACCCGCAAGCTTTTTCACTTTCATTTTTATGATGTTCGCCATAAGAGAGATATTATTGCTCAACTTACTTGCTAGTAGAGAATTAAGGCTAGAAGTCATATTCCATATTTTCTCAACATTTGCCCTCATTGATAAATATTAGAAAATTGTTTTTTTAAGGGATAAAATAGTAGTGTGTCAAAATTGCATGACCATTTTTGACAATATTTGAATTTACCTGTAATGGTCTGATTTGAATCTACAAAGCTTACATGCTTATTTAAGTTTATAGATTTTATATAAATTTTAAGAGTAGAATTTATACCTGGTACATTCATTAGTATTTTTATACTTCTGATTTGAAGGGAATTTCACTCAACAACGAAGAAAAATGATTCATGTAGCCAACCCCACCTAGTGGGATAAAGGCTTGTTGTTGTTGTTCTGAATTTGAAGAGAATTTAATATATTAAAACTAAACATACTGCATTCAATTAAATTTGAAATTTGGATATATTTATGTGCGATTTACGAACCGTCTTCACCAGATTATAGATCATTCTATAGTTTATTTTATGTGTTTATTTATTTAATCTTATGAATATTATAAGTATGAAAATAATAATTTTTTATACTTCTTTTAAGAAATTAGCATTTCTGTGAAGTTGGTTTTCTCTGATCATATAATGTCTATTTTATAAACCAATTGTATCCGATTGTTCTAAATATGATATCAAGTTTTATATTTAATGATATAGGAGAATTTACAAAAAAAATTTAATAAAAAATAATACTTCATATAATTACCATTATATCATTAATTAAGTATATTATATTATAAAATCTTATGATTCTTATAAAATCCACTCATAGAACTTAATTTCCAAAATTCAACGCATTTGGCTAAGAAAGAGAGAGTGGAGAGAGGAAATAGAGATTAAAATATCTTATAGCTAATTTTGTCTATTGGGCCAAATGAAAAAAAAAATCCAACTTTAGGTAAGTGATTGTTACCCTAGTTCATAGTTTAATTCCATTACTATTATGTCAAATTTTGCTATTTTATTTAATTAGATTTCATAGAAACTCAAATTTACAGAGATTTTAAAATTTTCAGTTAACCTTTATGTCATTTTCAGAGATTTCATAATTTTGATTTAATTTTTATGTCAAAGACTGAATTATTTTGGTCAAGTTAACAAATAATTTTTTTTCGCACGTATTTTATGTTGTGTAGCATTTTATTTATCTTAACATGTATATTGAAATTAGTAAAAATTAACAAAACTTCTGTATGATGTTTTGGATACTACACAAATAATTTTATGAGTAAAGATTTTTAAACTATGTAAACTAATTTAAATTATAATATTTATAGGGACCATTCACAATGGCCTCAATAAAAAATGATGAAAGTGCAAATCATGTATATGATGGTGTGCGGATTGACTTTACATTTTTTTAGATCGTCATCAAAGTGGCCCAAACAACCTCCATTTGCAAAATGACTCCACGAACTCATCTGGAGCATCAAAACTACCCAAGTGACCTTCTATAGTTAAAATGATCAAGCACGATGAAAATGATAGATTTTTAGTATGACGCGAATTATTTGGACCCAAATTGCCTTGAAATATATCAAATTTACTCAAACAAACTCCGTTCAAAAAAAAAAATCCACGAGCGCGTTCGAGACATAAACAATACTTGAAAATAACACCCATATTGTATGAATCTTGTCGAAATCCAATGACTCTTAAATCGAGACATGCAAAACTCAAGATGCACAAGAAACAAAAATTCAAGACGAAATAATACAATGCAACTCATCTAATTTTCCCATACTCAGGCACCCAATCCTCCAATCTTATCACTCCTTTCTATATAAATAATAGTAAAAAAAAAACTAATGGCAATCTAGCACTCCCTTGGCTCTTGTTTTCTCACGCTACTACTACCAAGCAATCCCTCATCACCCTAGCAACCTATTTCAATCCTCAGACCTCATTTGCAAGTAAATTCTTTAGCCTCATCTCCCTCTTTTCCACTCCCGTTCTCCCACCTCAATGACACACCTAATCACCGCTCCCATCTCAAGCTGGCTCTCTATTTTTCTTTGGTGCATAGAGACGCGCAATCCCTCTCCATTGGGCCTTCTACTATCTCCTGCGTGCAGTAGCTTCATTCTGACATGCTTCTCATCAGGCCCTGCCCAGACCTAAGTTCTCCAATTCTCGTTCATACTCCTACTGAAATCCTCAATAGCTCACCATCCATCTACTCTCTCTCTCTCTCTCTCTACCCCTCCGTCCCCCCATATCGGCACAAACTGCCTCGCCACAATTCTCCCTCAGACGAGCAACTCACACAAAGTCCATGATAGGCAGCCCATCCCACAAACAACCCCTATCTCAAGCATTCCTCATCTCACGTCGCTTTCACTTTCAACTCACACAAACCACCATAGAGTTGAGAGTGAAACTAATACCGAAATCTTTATGAGTTCGCCATTCCCAACCAGCAAATCTTCCTGTCTTACTCGTGACCGAAACTGATACCGTTTTAGGGTTTTTAGAAGATATTTTGGAATGAGATTTAGCAAGGATGTGATTGTGGAATGAGAAAGGAAAGGTGCATGTGAGTTTGAAGATGTTTGGACGGGATTTCAAGGATAAATCAAATTTTGAGGGTCGCATGGATCTAAAAGAGTTTATCAAGTTACTCCAAATAGTAGAACAATTTTTTTAGTACTAAGAGGTTTACAAGACAAAAAGGTTAATTGATAGCCATCAAGCTCAAGAAGAACGTTTCTTTGTGGTGGGAGATCCTAAAGCGTCTTCGTCAACAAGAGTGAAAATGCAAAATCATTATTTAGTCTAAAATGAAAAGAGAAATGCAACATAAATGACTTTCACCATATTAACGCATGATATATTCATAAAACTCCACCAAATGTGTCGGAGATATTCTTTTGTGGATTAGTAAATGACTGAATTTGATTAATTCATGTTGAAAAGTGAGCTAGTGAAACTACAGGAGCACACAGTAAAGAGGAATCCAAGAGAGCTGAGATCGTCTATCAGTAATATGGTGCAGCTGCAACCATACTGGTCCCCACTTGATGTATAGACCTTAGTTTTGAAAATGGAGAAACAACAAGGTCATTATATGACTGTCACACCTTACAAGCAAAGTTCAACCCCAAGTCAAAAAACAAGAGCAAACCAAGTGGAGTATCCAAGCCAACCCTGCTAAGAAAAAAATAATTCAGAGTGGAGAATGGGTGGAGCCAAGAAGCACTCTCAAATTTGTCTCAATTAGGAAGTTTTTAATGTCACATGATTTTTGATACATTACATCAGATAGGAGAGTGTTATAATATATTTCACTAAGCACCAGCAGTTGAAGAAATAGACATTGGTATAGAAGAGAATGAAGACATCGAAGGGAAATATCCTGTGCAGTAGACGATGGTGAAATACTAGTGATTAGAGTTGAGCCCGTGAGAGAGACTCCAAATTAGCATTAGTTGTCTTAGAAGATAGTAAGTCTAATGAGTCCATATCAGAAAAGGGGCAACCTCTATTGAGGGAGTTACCAGACGTCCTGACTAACAGTTCTACAGAATGGATACTACCTAGAGAGATTCTACATGTCATAGATCTCATTTCAAAATTGCTTCTGCCAAACCAACTCATCGATGGAATGCAACCAACAGAAAATGAGAAGTGGCACTCTTGATGGTTAAATTCTTGGTTCGTGATATTACTAACCCAGATGCAGCTCCAACTTTGATTGTGCCAAAGTAGGATGATTATTTATTCTATAAGGACATGCTTTGAAATACATATATGTTTTAGAGTTTCATGAAATGGATATGAGCATAAATTTTGTAGTGACTGCTTACACCATAGCAGTGCAATGAATTTATTATGGTGGTAAATCAATTCCAGAAGTCTACAGGAAAAAAGAAGAACCCTCTCCTAGTTGGGGAGAATGACATGGGAGTGTAACTACGAAGATGAATGATCCAGCAATACCGCAAAATTGCTCCCATGATCATCAGTTCAGACAGGGTGTTAGGGCAAAAGACTTTGAAAATTTAACATATTTTTTATGTATTTTATTCTTATTTCTATATTTATAGTTGGGTTATTTTCTATCATAGAACTATTTATATTTTGTTATTTTCTATTTTTTCAATCTTTTGACTTGTTTATGCTATAAAATTGTATCTCTGACATCGATCCTAAGGAGAGTTTTATTACTTTTCTTTTACAAGTGGTGTGTTTGCAGCTCGTGCAGAAGTATGTGGTGAACCTCCTTGACCTTCGTACCACATTGTTTAGTCATTAAGCTCATTGTTTTCAGTCGGGATAGTCGTCGATCAACCCTGAATCTGTCGTCCAACAGCAGATTTCACTTCATACCCCTTCCACATTCACCATCCTTTGCTATTCCACAATTATTTCCCCGCTTAAACCCTTCCTAAGCACGTGAAAGGTATAATTATAGGAAAATATTACGAAATTGTGCATGTTCCAACATGACGGAAAAATCTACCAAACATAAGTACTCATGCACACTATTACAACATGGCTGAGAAAAATTACAAATTAAGTAATAATGCACCTTGTTTTTGATACTGAAGTTAACCCAAACTACAACTCAAACGACGCATTTTATTGCCGACTTCAAACGACTACGAGGACCTCTCCTCAACATAAAACAACATAGCACATGTAAACATTAAACAACAATAAAAAGTGCATAAATAAGAACAAAAGAAACAACAAAGGGACAAAAATGACCCTCTCGAGCCGGTGTGGTTGGCTTGGCTGATGGAGGGAGTTGCTGGAGTGATGGCGTGAGGTCGTCAGATCGGCTAGAGGTGGAGAAAAGATGCTTGGTGGTCTGTTGGGAGGGGACCGAAAAGCAGACGATCGGCTGGAGGCATCGGGACGGGAGTACGGGGGCTGCTGTGAGAAACCTGAGGGTCGACAACTTGCTGAAGGATGTAGGGGTGGTCGATAGTGAATGAGGGTGACACAGGAAGGTGGTCAGCCGGCTGGTGGTGCCCGGGGAGGTGTGGCGGTCGATGTAAGAGATCGATTGGATTTGCAGCCAGTTGGGCAAACAACTGGTTGGAAGGTTGGCGAGGTAGTGTTGAAGGACGTTGTCGGCCAACAGTGAGATACCGGCAAGGAGGGGTGCTGCTGGGGAAGGCTGGAGTGACCTGCGGCTTACTAGCGAAGAGCAGGGGAGGACAGGTCAGTCTGGGCGTCTTGGAAAGGAGAATGACGGTAGGGTGGAGAGGGGTGAACAGAGATAGTCATCAAATTGGGCGAGATACAGTCGAAGCACCGTTTGTCGTCAGATACAACCCTCAAAAGAGGAACATCTTAGAGGCTCAACAGAAATCGGAGGTAAACCAAAAACTGATTACTCTTCAGCCAACAACAACTATAAGTACAAGGAAATTAGTAGCTAGACTAGGCAAGTAGAAGAAAGGACAAGAAATAAAGGAGGGGGGATGGAAAAAGAAATAATTTTAAATGAAGCCTATGTAGAAAGGGATGGTTAGGAAGGAGGGATAATTTCTGGAGAAGATTAGGGCGGCGGGAGCCTGGCCGATCTAGTCCAGTAAGGAGGGGGGCCTGGCCGATCCGATCGAGCCTCCCACCAATCTTCTACCCAAGCCGGTCAGGACCCACAAGCCCCGCGTCAGTTTCAATGTGACAAGAAAATCTAATATAGCTATATATTAAAAGCCTATGCTTGTTTTGTAAAGTGTGGTGGATTCAAAGACCTCAACCGCAATATCCATGACATCGACCTTACACCTCTTGTTAGAAGTGGTGGAAAGTGTTAGCACTCCTGAAACAACCCCTGAGCAGGGACTATGGTTGTAAACGAGCCAAGCTTGAGTGAGCTCGGGCTTGGCTCGAGTTTAGCTCATTTGAAATTGGGTTGTGTTTGAAATTGCCCGTAGACAATGTGATCTTGTTCGGCTTGATTTGCATATTCTTGTTCGAGTATGACTCATGTTCAACTCAAAATTGGCTCATTTAAACTAATTAGAAAAATAGATGTATGATGTTGGATTCGGCCATACATCAATTTTGTGTAATAGAAGACGTAGAACCACATGACCAAACAAGTTGTTATGATTTAAACTTTGATATAACAACAAAAACAAGCCTTTAACCCACTAAGTGGGATCGACTACATGTATCTCCATTGTGTCCTACTATTATTTGGTTCTTTTGAGCTAAAACGTGAAATTTACTTGTGTTCGAATTGTTTTTTGTTTGTGTTCGCTCGTGTCTTTATCGAATACTTCGAACACGAGCTTTTAAATGAGCCAAACATTGATGCGTGTTTGTGTGTCTAAATCTAAACAAATTATCATTTATATTATGTATAAAATATCCAAAATAAATAAGATTTCAAATGGAAGCACTGCATTGTTGTCCTTGTCTCCTTAGGCTTCCAGTCAACCACAAGGTCAGGCCTAACCATGAATGCGAGTTGTGCATCTAACATAAGTGGACTTAATCTTGGGTAAAAATTTGGTCCTCTTAATTCATCCCTCGATATATTTCAGACACGTTTCCCATCTGTCATATGAAAATAAGAGTACGATGATGACGATGCTTTTCAGTTACTTCACGAAATTAGGATTTTGATTTGCGTACTCAAACTTACACTTGAGATTTGAGATGTACAAAGAAATATGTAGAGCATCTACTTCATAAAGTTTTGCTAAAGATGACAACAGATTGAACATATCAATCAGGACTGCACAAAAAAAGATTTGGCAAACAAAAGAGATCCAGCATATTTATACATCCCAAAAATGCTCGCGAAAAAAAAGGCTAAAAATATAAAATATAGAAAAGAATTTGGAAACAAACAAACCTGCAGAAGCAAAAAAAATATTCAGGTAAATTTCAAATACTAATTAAGATGAACGCACTAAACTTAAAGTTTCAGGTTAAAAAATAAAAACAAAATTACAAAACCTGAGTCTTGGCACTAATCCAAGAATCTCCCCAGACATATATCCCATGATTTTGCACAAGCACTGCTGTTGCCTTCGGGTATGCTGAAATCTGTGAAAGTACCATCAAAGTGAGGAATTGCCACAAAACAACATTCATACACTGCCAAAGGTTGACCATTATTTTAGGATTCATTTCATAGATTTTACAATCGTTGGCTATAAAATAGAAGTCAATCCGACCTTCACTACCTTTACTCTCAATCTTCTTCACCAAGCTTGATTGGAAATGGTGGTATTTTTTTTTTTTTTCATGCAATGCTAATGCCAAAGATATATCGCATTAAATGCTAAACTTCAAAGGAAAATAAAGTGAAAGACGAATCACATAATTATCCAGATTTTAATACCATGAGACCAGGCCAGTGCACTTTAAAACCCTAGTGAACTTGAAAGTTTGATGCCCCCATATAAGCATATTTCTTGTTGTGTGGAGCCCGGTTCAAAGAACGCCCAACCCGACTCCCGCTCCCGGTCTGTCGCGACCACGATCCCGCTCCCGTTTGCGAATCGTCGCGCCTCCCATTTTCGCAAACAGAGAAACAACTTCCGCCTATGATTCGCATAATGACGCCACCCTTTGCTTCTTTAAGTCGCAAAAAGGCAGCAGTTTCGGTGTGTGCGGTGCGTGTGGTTCGAGCGAGAGAAGTATCGCTCTCCAAGGCTTCTTCTTCGGCGGTTTTTGGCGTTGGCTCTCAGCAGGAAAAAAAAAATAAGGTATCGCACGGCTCTCCTTTAATTTCTAAGCACGGATTTTTTGTGTTCTTCTTCGGGCTTCCACGGGACAGTGGAAGACAATTGCAAGCAGTAGTTCATTGCGGTAGAAGGAAGAAGGAAGAAGGAAGAAGGAAGAAGGAAGAAGGAAGAAGAAGAAGATTATTCTCCCTTAGCTTCTTCTTGGTGGCTTGTGGCAGAAGAGAAATTGAGTTTATTTCTCTTGTACGTTTATCCTCTTTGGTGTATCTCGGTGTAGAGAGAAAAGAGAAGAGAAGTGAGAGAAAGAGTTCGCTCTTGTAAGTCGAGACGGTCTACTGGTATAAATTTCTCAAGAAGTAAAATCCTCTACAACTCCGTGGACGTAGGCAATTTGTCGAACCACGTAAATCTTTGTTCTGATATTTTTACTATTTTTCTGGTGTGAATTTTTTCATTCTATTTTTCGCTTCGTCGTTAATTGTTCTTCTATTTTATATATATACCACATCAACTGGTATCAGAGCTGTGTTTCAGATCTGAGGAAAAATCATGGTTGCAGATGAAGTGAAAGTTTCAGCGATGAAGAAATCTGACGACATATTTTGGTTATTGGAGGATGCAGATGAGAACTACCTCTATGGGAGAAACTGCATCTTCCGTTATTGGGGAAAAGACCTGAAAGGATGGATGAGACTAAATGGAATTTGTTGGATCAACAAATTTTGGAGGTTATTCGATTGACCCTATTGAGGTTTGTTGCACACAATGTCGTCAAGGAGAGGACAACTCCAGATTTCATGATAGTCTTATTAAGTATGTATGAAAAGCCATCGGCGAATAACAATGTGTATTTGATGAAAAAATTATTCAACTTGAAGATGACGGAAGGTGTTTATGTTGCTCAACAACTGAATGATTTCAATACTATCACAAATCAATTATCGTCTGTTGAAATTGATTTTGATGATGAGATATGTGCATTGATATTGTTGGTTTCATTGCCAAATAGGTGGGAAGCCATGAGAATGAAAGTTAGCAGTTCTACAGGTAAATCTAAACTAAAATGTGATGATATTTGTGATTTGATTTTGGCTGAGGAGGTGCACAGAAATGATTCTGGCGAGATCTCAGGTACGAGTTCGGCACTGAATGTTGATTTCAGAGCGAGATCACGGGACAAGAACTCAAATAGAGGGAGATCAAAATCAAAGTCTAGTCAGCAGACAATCTGCTAGAATTGTGGCAAGGCTGACCACATAAAGAGGAACTACAGGAATCCCAAGAAGATGGAGAATGATAGCGCAAATGTGGCATCTAAAGAAGTACAATATGCACTATTGCTGGCAGTTCATAGTTCTGTTGATGATAGAAGTGAAGATGAGAGTGGGTCCAGGACACTCATTTCTATTATTTCACAGACAGATGGTGGAGAACCACAGAGCTGTGAAGAAATCTTGCAAGATAAAAATTCGAGCAAGTGGGAGCTGACAAAACTTTCACTAGAGAAGAAGGCATTACACAACAAGTGGGTGTACCGGGTAAAGACTGAGTTTGATGACAATAAGAGATACAGGGCTAGACTTGTTGAAAAAGACTTTCAGCAGAGACAAGATATTGTACATGCAGTGGGAGTTGTAAGCAGAGATAATAGTAACCTAGGAAATAACTTGGAGGTGCAAGACTATGTGTACCCTGCTGATATGTTGACTAAAGGTGTTACTCTTGAGAAACTGAATTTGTGCACAGCTTCAGTTGATCTTCTAGTGTGAAGACAAGGGCTTTGAGTTATAGAGGCGGAGGATTCATATTTGAAGAAAAAGGTGACGCCGCCAATGGAGGATATCCATTTGAGGAAGAAGACATTGTGGTCTGTGTATTGGTCTCCAAGTGGGAGATTTGTTGTGTGGAGCCCGGTTCAAAGAACGCCCAACCCGACTCCGGCTTCCGCTCTGTCGCGACCACGATCCCGCTCCTGCTCTCGCTCCTGTTCGCGAATCGTCGCGCCTCCCATTTCCGAGAACAGAGAAACTGCTCCCGCCTATGATTCGCGAAATTACGCCACCCTCCGCTTCTTTAAGTCTCGAATAGGCAGCAGTTCCGATGTGTGCGGTGCGTGTGGTTCGAGCGAGAGGAGTATCGCTCTCTAAGGCTTCTTCTTCGGCGTTTTTTGGCGTTGGCTCGCAACAAAAGGAAGAAGAAGAAAGGTATCACATGACTCCTTCAGTTTCTGAGCACAAACTTTTTGTGTTCTTCGGGCTTCCACGAGACAGTGGAAGAGAAGTACAAGCAGTAGTTCCTTGCGGTAAAAGGAAGAAGAAAGAAGATGGAGAAGATTGTTTTCCCTTGACTTCTTCGTAGTGGCATGTGGCAGAAGAGATATTGAGTTTATTTCTCTTGTACGTTTATCCTCTTCGATGTATCTCGGTGTAGAGAGAGAAGAGAAGAGAAGTGAGAGAAAGAGTTCGCTTTTGTAAGTCGAGATGATCGACTGGTGTAAATTCTTCAAGTAGTAAAATCTTCTGCAACTCCGTGGACGAAGGCAATTTGTCGAACTACGTAGATCTATGTATTCTGATGTATTACTGTTTTATGGTGTAAATTTTCTCGTTCTATTTTTCGGTTCGTCGTCGATCGTTGTTCTATTTTATATATATATCACATCAATTTCTAATATTTTGAGAAAAGTATTAAAATGGCTCTCCAACTCGAAAGTTAGATGCCTCCATATTTTTTAGTATTTTAGTTCTATATTTTAGGTTTTGAGAAAAGTATTAAAATGGCTTGATTTAATCCCCAACTCTTTAAACAATGACCAAAATAGTCCTATCATCTAAACAAACAGAGATTGAAAAACAAGCAAAAAATGAGGGTTTTTTCAAAAATATAATTTTACTTGAATTTTTTAATAAATCAAATTTCCTGCTTACCATAATTATTCATTAACAATAACTAACTTTGTATGCCGCTGGAGTAGATTGAAGTCATCTAGATTATAGACAAGTTGAAATTTATAATAAATAATTTTTTTGTCATTTTTTTTTATGTAAATTCCATTGAAACAAAAAATATTTTAATTTTTCTAACATAAAAGAATCAACTTAACACAAACGAATTATTATAAAAAAAAATCAAACTATTCTGCAATTTGCAAGTTCTTAATCTACTCATAGTCTCATNTCAACTTAACAAAAAGGTCAAACGAATTATTATAAAAAAAAATCAAACTATTCTGCAATTTGCAAGTTCTTAATCTACTCATAGTCTCATATTATACACGAAATTAGCTCATGTACAAAAAAAATAATTTAAGTAAAAAAAATATATAATCCTAACATATCAATATTTTTCACTGTTAACTTCAATGACCATTAGTTTAGACGGCAAGACTATTGTGGTTCTTATTTAAAGAGTCTAAAAACTAAATGGAGGGTTTTACATAATCTAAAAAAAAAAAAGGACCGCTCACATATAGTTGAAAGGCCATTTTAATCCTTTTGACAAAAGATTTTCATCACTAATAGCCCGTACTTAAACAATATAACTCTATCCAAAGTATATGCCAAATTACAGAAATATGTAAGCAATAATTATTACGCAATCAAAACTAAAATGGCTAGTGTGGGTGAAGCTATGGCTTTTGGGACAAGAGTATTCAAATAAGCATGACAATTCAAGGTGGAATTCTTAAGAAATTTAAGTAATAACATAGAAAACTCTACTCAATGATGTCAAAGCCCATTAAGCTCTTAAAACTCACCACATATGATTAGGAATAGGTAGGACGCAAAAGCAGTTGCTATTTTCAGATGGGATCTACAAGAACAATATAAAAGACGGCCCATCCAAAAAATCTGAGCTGGTTGATTTTCTTTTAACTTGTCCATTTTTATTTGAAGATGAAGAAATATAAGTGAAAGGTAAGAAATGTACAGCTTCACTCAGTGATTTTGTGAGCTCACGCTCATGAGCAGTGTTCTCTATTATTGGAATCACAAGCTCATCAAAGTAACCATGTCCTTGAATTCCTTTTATCATCTCCATGTGAGTGATCTGCATCAATAAAAAAAAAAAAAGAGGCAACACAATTGAAGATAAGTGGCCATAACCAAAACTGCAGGATCACACAACTACATTAATAATAGTATAAAGCTTTTGAAAGCTCATCAAAGAGCATTTATCTTCCTCCAATACCGAATTTTAGAGCATGGTGCGCTTAAAGGGACTAAATCCTCATATTAGGTCCTTAACAATCTCATGATACCCTGNGGATCACACAACTACATTAATAATAGTATAAAGCTTTTGAAAACTCATCAAAGAAAATTTATCTTCCTCCAATATCAAATTTTAGAGCATGGTGCGCTTAAAGGGACTAAATCCTCATATTAGGTCCTTAACAATCTCATGATACCCTGTAAATGTTCTGAACTGATGAAATAATTAGGGTGTGTTTGGGGCAGCTTGTGCGTTTCAAGGATAAACAGCTTATCCTGAAACACGGCCCGCAGGTTGACGGCGTGGTTCGACTCGCGGCCTACGTTTAGTATAAAAATGGAACTGTGTTTTCGAATAAGCGGACAAAACGCGCAATCCAAACAGTACCACACCGTTTTCAAAAACCTCCCCGCACTTATAATCTGCCCCAAACGGGCCCTTAATCTAATGTCCTAGGATGCTTTAATATTTGTGTGCAGGCATATTATAAATGACAGGGACGTTTATGCATCTATGCTTTATCTAACAAGAGGGAGGGTGCATAAGCCAGGGGGGCCTTTAATGTTCACATAGCAAACTATGCGCAAGCCAGAAATATACACTTTCTAAATGAAACTATGGACGTGTCTGAAAATCCATTTCATGCTTCAATCCATCTTCAAAAAGACCACATTGGATCCCACCCTTTCTAGGTGACGTAAGCCTTGTTTACCCAAAGCTTTCGATACCTTTTGAGCACTTAATAAGTTAAGAAATGTGGGTAGAATGATCTTTTATAGTGTGTGCTGATTGAACCATACATCACCTAGTAGCCCCACGAATCCATATCTTAACAGTATAGTAGACTCTCTGTCCATTGCTTCCTAACATCTCAAACTTGAAAAATTGCTGGCACAATGACCATAGATTTACTCTAAAGAGAAAAGAAAAAAAATCTTAAGGTTGACCAAGGTTAAACTGGCTAAAGACTACCATGGCAAACTTATAAAGACACTAATGTCATAGGGTAAGCTTTCTAATGACATAAATATGACAGGTATTAGGTATAGATTTCTATTAGGAGATATATCCCTCTTCTCAATCCAAGTTCTAAAAGGAAAAATAGTTGGTTCCAAATATTATGTTACAAAATAGAAAGTAGGAGGGTAATTTTTATCCGGGAATCTACAAATGAACTTTAAATCAGTTCAGGTAAGCAAGAAAGCCCAGCTAATACATGTTCATGCCGTCATCATCATCATTAGCTTTATGACAACTATTTTTGGTTGACTTCGCGAATCCTCAGTCTACATTTCTTGCAAGTAGGTGAAGGTTGAGGTGTTAACTGTAGTATCCAGATAAGTACATTTCTTCAACGCTCATCCAGGGTAATTGCCCTTAACTTAAAAATCGCCAGGAATTCTCACATACTGGACAATTTCTAGTAATACTTATCATGTGTTAGCTAACTATAACAAATCTCATCATGTACTTTTCTTATAATTCTTTGTGAAGTATATCTCGCCTATAAATTGGAGACCATAAGCATGCACAAGAGCATGGACAATTTGACAGCAGACTATTGAGACAGAAGATTTATAATGCAATCATAGAGTTTTGGCTCCAATTTCTTTCCTAAGCTCAGTTTGACTTTCTCAAAGGGGTCAATCAAATATGCTATAAACTCAGGCCACTTAAGAGAATCTCTAAACCTGAACTTCTCTACCTTCTCTCTTTTTATGCACCTCGAGCTCGAAATGCAATTTAGTGGTTTCTCGATATTTTTCACAAGCAACATTAGATTCAACACATAAAGAGCAAGTTATATATATGTATATATATATATATGCTAGCATCAATCAACATAATACATTCTATTAATTACGTACAAGTCACATGTAGCTANAATCTTTTATAGTGTGTGCTGATTGAACCGTACATCACCTAGTAGCCCCACGAATCCATATCTTAACAGTATAGTAGACTCTCTGCCCATTGCTTCCTAACATCTCCAACTTGAAAAATTGCTGGCACAATGACCATAGATTTACTCTAAAGAGAAAAGAAAAAAAAATATGACGGTTGACCAAGGTTAAACTAGCTAAAGACTACCATGGAAAACTTATAAAGACACTAATGTCATAGGGTAAGCTTTCTAATGCATAAATATGACAGGTATAGATTTCTATTAGGAGATATACCGCTCTTCTCAATCCAAGTTCTAAAAGGAAAAATAGTTGGTTCCAAATATTATGTTACAAAATAGAAAGTAGGAGGGTAATTTTTATCCGGGAATCTACAAATGAACTTTAAATCCGTTCATGTAAGTAAGAAAGCCCAGTTAATACATGTTCATGCCGTCATCATCATCATTAGCTTTATGTCAACTATTTTTGGTTGACTTTGCGAATCCTCAGTCTACATTTCTTGCTAGTAGGTGAAGGTTGAGGTGTTAACTGTAGTATCCAGCTAAGATGAAATAAAGTAAATAAAAAATTTTAGTGGCTGAATCAGTCCACAAAAAGCTCGGATAGAGAACACAGATGAGCAAAGAGTTGAGGTCAGATGAGCTCACACTCTCTGGATGATGAGGGGTGCCTCTCTCTAGATGATGGTGAGACGAGATTCTGGGACCCCTCTCGCTCTCAAAGGATGATGGTCATTAGCAGGATATTGTCGGGCCTACAACACGGTGTTAAGAGAAATTTTGAAAGGCTTAAATGCTACTCCTGTGAAAAAATCAANGAGTATTCTCTCCAAAATTTTTTCTTCATGGTATCAGAACAAGGAAACAAACCCTAGCTTTCCTTCAGCCTGCAAGCCCTCCTCTGCTCACTCCTATAGACGCCTGAGCCTCTCCAATAGCCATCCGGCAGTTGGAATCCTCTCTGCAGCCGCCGGAATCCCTCCAACCAGCCTGTAGGCCCTCCTCTACTCCTTATCATAGCCATTGGACTTCTAAAGTTGTAGTTCTCCATTCCTGCAACAAGCAGCAGCCAACTCCTTTATCCAGCCTTAAACATGCATAGGATTTATGACCAAATACAGAATAAAAACATCAAGCTATACTCCATTGTTTAGTTATGAGTAAGAGACCAAGAATTCTGTCCAACAGCCCCTGAACTCTGTTTCTTTATCACAAACCATAAATTCAATGGTCATAACTTCATATAATGGTCTCAATCCGTGTCTATGTACATTTTTGGAAAAGGAAACGGAGGACATCTAATGGGAGAGAGCACAGTTCTTGAGCTCATTGGTCCTAACCATTGTACATAAGAGCTCATTGGTCCTAACCATTGTAGGAAAAATTTTCTTATTCTATAAAGCCAGAAAAAAACTGGGAGGCTGAAACCTATTCCAGCATTAAGAATATTGTTGAATTGTTTGAGATGGAAAACAAACTGCGTGATCTTCATCAATAAGAGCTGAGTGTCACCCAATGTTTCAACACAGTGACAAAATATTGGCTGCAATTGGATATGCTTGAAACATATGCGTGGAAATATCCACATGATACCGTGATGTATAAATTGATCATCAAGAAAAAGAAAACTAACAAATTTCTAGTGGGGCTAACCAAAAAATCAGATAAAGTGAGAGGAATGATTATGGCAATAAAGCCTCTTCTAACTACCCGTGAAGATTTTGCTGAAGTTAGAAGAGAAGAGAACAAAAAGAAACTTATGGTGACTGGAAATGGGAGTTCACAAAGTGTTAAAAGCTCAACTCTGTACACCTATATTTTTTCTCATGACTCAAAGTTCAAGATGAATTGTCTCATATGTGATTATTGCAAGAAAATTGGGCACATGAAAGACAAATGTTGGAGACTAAATGAAAAGCCTGCATATTGAAAACCTAGACATTGAATGAAAGATCAAGTGAACAAGGCTATTGATAATACCACATATTAGGGGTCAGTTGACCCATTCACCAATAAGCAGCTTTAAGTACTAAAAAAGCTCCTTCGGGTAATTCATAACAACATACCAACCTCATGGCACACTAAGGTAATATATTATTCTCTAATCTTGCAATCAATGAGAGATTTAGACATTGGATCATAGATTCATGAGCTTCTAATCATATGAGTGGAGACATTAATGCTCTAGTCAGCTATCAAGAGACTTCTAAATCTAAATCCGTCAAACTTGCAGATGGATCAAACTCAAAAATTTCTGGAAAAGGAGATTTGAAACTCTCTCGGGATACCATTCTTTTTTATATTTTATATGTTCTACAGTTGGATTGTAATTTAATTTTAATTAATAAACTTACTTATGATATGAAATGTATAACTAAATTCTTTGCAATTTTTTATAAATTTGAGGCGGTGCATTCAGAGAAGATGATTAACAGTATTGAAATGCATCAGGTTTGTACCTCCTCAAGAAATGTCTCTCTAAACACACAAGTGATTTCACTACTATTTTTCACTCAAATCTATGAGTATGTTGAGTCGATGTCTGCTAAAAAAAAGTCGTGTTATGAACTTGTCGTCAGGATCATCCTAATTTCGAGTATGTTGTAAAGTTGTATCCTTATTTGTATCAATAAAAAACCTAGTACTTATTAATGTGAGATTTGTCAACTCTTCAAATATACTAGAAATGTTTATCCCATGACCCAGTACAAACCCACACATCTTATTTCTATTATCTATAGTAATATTTTGGAACCTTCAAAAATAAGATCCCTGAGTGGGGTTGGATGATTTTTCTCATTCGTTGACGATCACACTAGAACCACTTGAGGATTCCTACTGAAAGAGAAATCTGAAACAACCCAAATCCTCTAAATCTTCCAATGGCAATATTCAAACTCAATTTCAATGCAAAATTTAGATTCTTAAGAATGATATTGAAAAAGAATATTTCAACTATATCCTTAGATCCTACCTTTCAATAAATAGAATTATCCATGTGAGTTCATGAATTGATACCCCACAACAAAATGGGATAGCTGAGAGTAAGCACAAGCATCTTCTTGAGGTATCTCACTCAATTATGATTTCTCATCAAGTTTTAAAATATTTTTGGGAGTAAGTAGTTCTTATTGTCGCACACCTTATCAATCGAATATTTAATTCTAAAACACCACTTCATGTCTTGATTTATATCTAACCCAAATCAGAGTTTTCTCTTTTATTGTAACACTTAAAATTTTTTGGTGTGCATTATTTGTTCATATCCATTCCCCAAAATGCACAAAGCTTGACCCTAAATCCATCTAGTATATTTTTATTGGGTATGCCTCAAACAAAAAAAGGTTATAAGTGTTACTCACCTGCTAATAGAAAACGCAACTCCATTTTTGTCATATTTTTTTAAAAAAGCAATCATGTTATCCCAAATCAGATATTCAGGGAGAGTGCATATTAACATATTAACATATTAACAGTAATTAAGGGATGCACTTAATGACACCTACACTGTCTCACAACCAACCCCTCTTTCACCTAGCCCTTCTATCTCCCAAACACCACTGCATGAAAATATCCAACTTGAGGAATGCCCGGCAAACTTAACTTAGAGCCCGTTTGGTTCGGCTTTTTTGGCGCGGCGCAGTGTGCGACAGCCGCTTTGTCGCGCAGTCAATCGTTTGGTTCGTAGCTTTGCGAAAAAACTTTCCCAAAGCTGAGCGAAAGCGGGCCGCGATATTAACCTCGCGGCCCCGCTTTCGCCTGAAGATTTTCCCCGCTTACCCCTTTCGTTTCTCTTNGGAAGTACATAAAAAATATGTTAAATTTTCGAAGTCTTTTGCCCTAACACCCTATCTGAATTGGTGATCATGGGAGCAATTTTGCGGTATTGCGGGATCATTCATCTTCGTAGTTACACTCTTGTGTCATTCTCCCCAACTAGGAGAGGGTTCTTCTTTTTTCCTGTAGACTTCCAGAATTGATTTACCACCATAATAAATTCATTGCACTGCTATGGTGTAAGCAGTCACTACAAAATTTATGCTCATATCCATTTCATGTAACTCTAAAACATATATGTATTTCAAAGCATGTCCTTATAGAATAAATAATCATCCTTCTTTGGCACAATCAAAGTTGGAGCTGCATCTGGGTTAGTAATATCACGAACCAAGAATTTAACCATCAAGAGTGCCACTTCTCATTTTTGGCTGGTTGCATTCCATTGATGAGTTGGTTGGGCAGGAGCAATTTTGAAATGAGATCTATGACATGTTGAATCTCTCTAGGTGGTACCGTGGTATCCATTCTGGAGAACTGTTAGTCATGACGTCTGGTAACTCCCTCAATAGAGGTTGCCCCTTTTCTGATATGGACTCATTAGACTTACTATTTTCTAAGACAACTAATGCTAATTTGGAGTCTCTCTCACGGGCTCAACTCGAATCACTAGAATTTCACCCTCACCTGCTGCACAGTGATATTTCCCTTCGATGTCTTCATTCTCTTCTATACCACTGTCTATTTCTTCAACTGCTGGTGCTTAGTGAAATATATTATAACACTCTCCTATCTGATGCAATGTATCAAAAATCATGTGACATTAAACACTTCCTAATTGAGACAAATTTGAGAGTGCTTCTTGGCTCCACCCATTCTCCACTTTGAATTATTTTTTTCTTAGCAGGGTTGGCTTGGATACTCCACTTGGTGTGCTCTTGTTTTTTTGGGTTGAACTTTGCTTGGAAGGTGTGACATTCATATAACGACCTTGTTGTTTCTCCATTTTCAAAGCTAAGGTCTATACATCAAGTGGGGACCAGTATGGTTGCAGCTGCACCATATTACTGATAGATGATCTCAACCCTCTTGGATACCTCTTTACTGTGTGCTCCTGTAGTTTCACTAGCTCACATTTCAACATGAATTAATCAAATTCAGTCGTTTACTAATCCACAAAAGAATATCTCCGACACATTTGGTGGAGTTTTAAGAATATATCATGCGTTAATTTGGTGAAAGTCATTTATGTTGCATTTCTCTTTTCATTTTAGACTAAATAATGATTTTGCATTTCCACTCTTGTTGACGAAGACGCTTTAGGATTTCCCACCACAAGGAAGCGTTCTTCTTGAGCTTGATGGCTATCAATTAACCTTTTTGTCTTGTAAACTTCTTAGTACTACAAAAATTGTTCTACTATTTGGAGTAACTTGATAAACTCTTTCAGATCCATGCGACCCTCAAAATTTGATTTATCCTTGAAATCTCGTCCAACATCTTCAAACTCACATGCACCTTTCCTTTCTCATTCCACAATCACATCCCCACTAAATCTCATTCCACAATCATATCCCCGCTAAATCTCATTCCAAAATATCTTCTAAGACCCGAAACGGTATCAGTTTCGGTCATGAGTAAGACGGGAAGATTTGCTGGTTGGGAATGGCAAACTCATAAAGATTTCGGTATTAGTTTCACTCTCAACTCCATGGTGGTTTGTGTGAGTTGAAAGTGAAAGAGACATGGATGAGGAATGCTTGAGATAGGGGTTGTTTGTGGGTTGGGCTGCCTATCAGGGACTTTGTGTGGGTTGCTCGTCTGAGGGAGAATTGTGGCGAGGCAGTTTGTGCCGATATAGAGAGTAGAAGAATGGTGAGCTATTGAGGATTTTAGTAGGATCATGAACGAGAATTGGAGAACTTAGGTCTGGGCAGGGCCTGATGAGAAGCATATCAGAATGAAGCTACTACACGCAGGAGATAATAGGAGGCCCAATGGAGAGGGATTGTGCGTCTCTATGCACCAAAGAAAAATAGAGAGCCAGCTTGAGATGGGAGCGGTGACTAGGTGTGTCATTGAGGTGGGAGAATGAGAGTGGAAAAGAGGGAGATGAGGCTAGAGAATTTACTTGCAAATGAGGTCTGAGGATTGAAATAGGTTGCTAGGGTGATGAGGGATTGCTTGGTAGTAGTAGCGTGAGAAAACAAGAGCCAAGGGAGTGCTAGATTGCCATTAGTTCTTTTTTTACTATTATTTATTTAGAAAGGCGTGATGAGATATGAGGATTGGGTGCCTGAGTATGGGGAAATTAGATGAGTTGCACCGTATTATTTCCTCTTGAATTTTTGTTTTTTGTGCATCTTGAGTTTTGCATGTCTTGATTTAAGAGTCATTGGATTTCGACAAGATTCATACAATATCGGTGTTATTTTCAAGTATTGTTTATGTCTCGAACGCGCTCGTGGATTTTGTTTTTTGAACGGAGTTTGTTTGAGTAAATTTGATATATTTCAAGGCAATCTGGGTCCAAATAATTCGCGTCATGCTAAAAATCTATCCTTTTCATCGTGCTTGATCATTTTAACTATAGAAGGTCACTTGGGTAGTTTCGATGCTCCAGATGAGTTCGTGTAGTCAGTTCTGCAAATGGAGGTTGTTTGGGCCACTTTGATGACGATCTAAAAAATGTAAAGTCAACCCGCACACCATCATATTCATGATTTGCGCTTTCATCATTTTTTTTATCGAGGCCATTGTGAATGGTCCCTATAAATATTAGAATTTAAATTAGTTTACATAGTTTAAAAATCTTTACTCATAAAATTATTTTGTAGTATCCAAAACATCATATAGAAGTTTTATTAATTTTTACTAATTTCAATATACATGTTAAGATAAATAAAATGCTACACAACATAAAATATGTGCGAAAAAAAATTTATTTGTTAACTTGACCAAAATAATTCTGTCTTTGACATAAAAATTAAATCAAAATTATAAAATCTCTGAAAATAACATAAAGGTTAACTGAAAATTTTAAAATCTCTGTAAATTTGAGTTTGTATGAAATCTAATTAAATAAAATAGCAAAATTTGTCGTAATGGTAATGGAATTAAACTATGAACTAGGGTAACAATCACTTACCTAAAGTTGTATATTTTTTTCATTTGGCCCAATAGACAAAATTAGCTATAAGATATTTTAATCTCTATTTTCTCTCTCCACTCTCTCTTTCTTAGCCAAATGCGTTGAATTTTGGAAATTAAGTTCTATGAGTGGATTTTATAAGAATCATAAGATTTTATAATATAATATACTTAATTAATGATATAATGGTAATTATATGAAGTATTATTTTTTATTAAAAAAATTATGTAAATTCTCCTATATCGTTAAATATAAAACTTCAAAAACTATGAAGAATTATTCAATAAACTTTATATCATATTTAGAACAATTGGATACAATTGGTTTATAAAATAGGCATTATATGATCAGAGAAAACTAACTTCACAAATAAATGCTAATTTCTTAAAAGAAGTATAAAAAAATTATTATTTTCATACTTATAATATTCATAAGATTAAATAAATAGACACATAAAATAAAGTATAGAATGATCTATAATCTGGTAAAGACGGTTCGTAAATCGCACATAAATATATCCAAATTTCAAGCTTAATTGAATGCAGTATGTTTAGTTTTAATATATTAAATTCTCTTCAAATTCATAACAACAACAACAAGCCTTTATCCCACTAGGTGGGTTGGCTACATGAAACATTTTTTTTCATTGTTGAGTGAAATTCCCTTCAAATCAGAAGTATAAAAATACTGATGATTATACCAGGTATAAATTCAACTCTTAAAATTTATATAAAATCTATAAACTTAAATAAGCATGCAAGTTTTGTTAGATTCAAATCAGACCATTACAGGTAAATTCAAATATTGTCAAAAATGGTCATACAATTTTGACACACTACTATTTTATCCCTTAAAAAAACAATTTTCTAATATTTATCAATGAGGGCAAATGTTGAGAAAATATGGAATATGACTTCTAGCCTTAATTCTCTACTAGCAAGTAAGTTGAGCAATAATATCTCTCTTATGGCGAACATCATGAAAATGAAAGTGAAAAAGCTTGCGGGTGCCCTACCTATAGATCAATGTCATATGTTTCAACTTTTGGGCCTTTCTCAAGTATCTATGTGTGGCCTCTAATCCAAGTGCAATCCATATTGCACACTAATCTTAGGGAAAATGAATTCAAATGTTATACATACACAAACCCTACCTTAGCATTGTCACCATAATATTAAAACTAAAGTAAGCGTGCAAGATGCGGTGTAAGCCTTGACCCATCATTATAGTATGATGAACAGTATGGGGAAAAAAACACTAGTCAGGGCATAAGAACATTGCCTGGGAGATTGTGCGATGTAAGAATAAAACAAACTTGACAATACATTGTTGTGTCACTGATCCTACTACCGTTTTGTTTGGGTTGTTAATATGGACATTGATGAGTCACTATAATTGTATAATTATTTTTGTTTAGTAATGTGTACATGCTAATCATATATATACTATAATTATTCAATAATCTTTAGTAAACTTTATGTTTTTTACTTTTATTTCTCACAATGGTTTTCAAGCTTATATATTGATCCTTCTACTAAAGGATTTCGGGCATTTGGGACTTGTCTAAACTATTTTTATGATTTGGTTTGGATGAACTGCTAGCATCGTGATCATAATTTTTTTTTTCCAGATACTAGTCCAATCCAATTTCTTCCTGTGAATTGTAGAAACAATTCAATCAATGAATTGAAACAGTATGGTTTCAGGACTTCCTGTCTGTTGGGAGGACTGCCAGTTTTTCTCAGTTTTAATAACCATGTTTCACGTTCATTTTGCTGCTGATTTTGTTGAGGGCATTTACCTGTCCAGTTTTTAGCATTTATAGTACAATAACCACTTAGGTTTGTTTTTCAATAAATGTATTTTCAGCTTTTTTCATTAAGCTTGCTTTACTGCCATTCTGCCTATAATACCTATAATTGTTCTGCACTAACCTGCCCTCTTTTTTTTATTATTTATTTTTTTATTTTACTTTCAGAAGTTTATGTCAGTGTTTTTAAACAACTTTATGTAGTTCTATAATTTTCCAGGCAGAATGTTATCATTATCTATTTGAAGCTGCGATCAAGCTCCATCAATTGGGTATTGACTGGGCAAGCCCAAGTCACGGTCTTATAAACATTAATGCAAATAAAATGGGTATAAATTTAGGTACTTCTGATATTTCTGAGAAAGCAGGACTTGCCAATGGTAGTCAAGCTCCAGAAAAACTTAGGGTGCGTTACTGTGTTCATTGTTTATTATTTTTTTTAAGAGAGACGTTGGGTGATGAATACTTGAGATGTCTGTATTCAATATTAAATGATTTTCTCTGTTAGTTCAAAAATTTCAAATTGTCCATTTATTATCTCAAAACCTTTCCAAGGAAGTCTGTCGGTTTTTCATCTAAATGAAGCTGGGGATTTTAACTTGCAGTGGATTTCTTTTTACTGTTTTGCAGAAATGCATTGTACTTGACATTGAGGGTACAACTACACCAATATCCTTCGTTACTGAAGTACTTTTTCCTTATGCTCATGATAATGTGCGAAAACATTTGATGTCCACATATGATAGTGAGGAAACTCAAGATGACATTAAGCTATTGCGTGCACAAGTAAGAATTTAATTTCATTGCATCAATTTGTCTGTACTCTATTTTATTTAATAGCTATAGCTCATAAAATATTTTGACCATTGCATCATAATCCATTTTATTTTCGAGGAAGACTTTTAAAGGTCAGAACATCTGCTTTTTTACTTACTTTATAAGTTGCCCCAAGTGGAACACAACAATTATTCTTATGTTCATAGTTACTTTGATAAGTTTTGCGTCATATATGTGAACCACATTCATTCTTCCTGCCCCGTCGTTGCAATTTGTCATATGTTCGCTCTCATTCGAGCCAACTTTGATTTAAAGGTTAAGGTTATTACCAGGTTAAAGACTCTTTAACATGCCACTCACTATTCTCTTAAATGCCAAAATCAATTTGCTATTTTAGTACAGTGGTTGGATTTTAATGGAAATTTTTCTAGATATTTTGACTTATAAAGAAGTCACATTCTTCCTTGCTTTATGTTCCATACTCGGTCTTAACCAAACTCTTTGCAATACTCCTGCCAATATCTCTCTTTAAGTTGTTATTAAGCATAGATTACACATTCATCTTTACATGTATAAATGACCAACCTTACCTGTAAAATTTATTATATGATAATCCTAATCTCTTTTAAGTGACACTATTATTCCTTCCTTGAAATTTAATTTTCTTCTCTTTCTCCCTCTCTTTGTTGTGCAAGTGTGTACCTATCTTCTGCATGATTTTGGATGTGACTCTCTCATGCCAAGTAGTGGTTTGAAGACTACTGTTATAATATTGCATTGATGTGAACTCTGAACCTGCTACATTTACCTTCTGGTTCCCATGTTTCCTTTTGTTTCTGATATGATAATTTCCTTTCACAAACTTAGATACATTTTTAATTATGCTTGGGCTCCTCAATGGCGTTTGATAAATGGAGTTTTTGGAGTAGGAATTAGAAACAACTCAAAAATATGCCACGTGGAGTTTAGGAGCACTCAATTGGCCGCACAAATAATTATATTTCATTTACCATCTATCAATAATAGTTAATTACATTTCATGGATCTCTATTACACAAATAGTCCTATTCAATCCCGTCAATCATTCAAATTAGACCTATTATTATACAAGATAGATAACTTAGTGGTTTACCAAATTATAACATGATTTGTTTTATGCTGTCAAAGACTTTTTAGCGTGGCCCATGCATTTTGAAAGGTATGTTCTTCTTCGCCTTGATAAATTTGATATTATCGGCCAAAACACATGTTTCCCTTGTAATGAATGAAGTTGATGAAGAATCTAGACGAGAACATCTTTATGATGGATCGGATTTTGGTAGGATATGTATTGATTCCTCAGCGGTGTAAAACAAACTAAAAAAAAAATTCCAATGGATACTAGATGGCGCATGTGTGATGATTCATTTTAAAAGTATATTTTATGATTTGCTTAGATGTGATGTTGTGATGCTCCGAGCAAGCCTTCATTTTGACATTACCAACATAGCTTTCTACTTTATAGTGAACTCTCATAAAAGTGTGCCTTTGATTTGTAGTCTCATTGTTTTTGAAGTTGGAAGGCTTGCTGTTCAGTGTATGAGAATATGCTAATGGGGCTTTAAAAGAATGTATGCTTTTTGTTTTCTAAACCCTCATAATTTAATTTTAACCCGGTAATGTGTTCATGAACAAGTACATGTCATGATTTGAGGTTTTGTCAACTTGCAACTATAAATTGGGAAGCTATAACTAGCAACTTGTTGGATCCTTTTTTTTTTTATACCAAACTCAAAATTGAACTGACATGTCTCGGATGCACATGTCTTTAGTTTTTTTTCTTTGCCCATGACTTATGTTTGCTATTTTGTTTTGAATTGACATTTTACTCTTCATATTTACGGTGTCTGAATCTGGAAGCATATTCTATGCAGGTTCTGGATGATTTGGATAAAGGAGTTCCAGGCTATGTACCCATTCTACCCTATGAAGCTGGGAAAGAGCAAGTGATTGATTGCGTAGTAACCAATGTTGAGGAAATGATAAAAGCTGACCGAAAACTTACAGCATTGAAACAGTTGCAGGTAATCAAACTGAACATGCTTAGATGCTTATGATGGGAGCTTTAACGCACAGCAATTTTAGACTAGTTTTATATGCTTTACAAGCAGGGACATATATGGAGAACCGGCTTTGAAAATAAGCAACTGCAAGGTGTTCTCTTTGATGATGTTCCTGATGCTCTTAAAAGGTGGCACAGGAATGGCTTCAAGGTATGGTCCAAATAATTTCTCAGATATTTTAGCCTGCTGATAGGGAACTAGAAGTGAATTTCTATAAAATTAGGAGCATCTATCGGGTGACATGGGTTGGCTTTGGTTCGGCCCTTTAGTGGCAGACCCATTCTACTGNGGAGCATCTATCGGGTGACATGGGTTGGCTTTGGTTCGGCCCTTTAGTGGCAGACCCATTCTACTGTACCTGAAACTGTCATATTTGATAAACAAGCAATGTAACTTTATGGGGAAAAAATTCAGCGTGGTATTTTTTAAATTGGGAGGGGTGGTGGTAGATTTACATACACAGCACCCAAAACTGTTAAATGTCCATAGCTCCTGCCAGAAATTTATTATTACTTATATAACACCTAAATATTAAAATAAAATAAAATAAAAAATAGCACCTTTCCTTAAATCCTTAAACGCCTCATCTCTGTCATGCCCACAAACATATCTCCTTGTTTTGCGCCTCTTCCAGTTGGTAGCGGAGGTAGCTTTTATCTCTCCACTTCTCTGTCTCAAGAGCCAACATGTAAATTGAGCTCATTCTCTACACTTCTTCTCTCACAGATCTTACCCACTCAGCCCACCTCAGCTTTTCATCAAATGGCGATTCCATAACAAAGAAGAGCTATTAAATATCCTCTTTGTTATGGAAAGTATTAATTCTAATGGCTGTATATTAGGTATTTGTATGTTAGGAAGCTTTATATTATAACCTAACTAGATGAGATCTAGTTACGAGATTTTTTTCTATATTAGATATGTTTATAATCTATAGAAAGAAGAGTGTATATAAATATGTAACATATGATATCAATTGTGGAATAAGAAAAGAAGTTTTTCACTTCACATGGTATCAAAGTTCCACTTCTGGATCGATCGTTTGTTTGGCGTTGTATGCATCATATGGATCACACGTCTGGATCGCTTGGTTGACGTCGTTCAACTTTCCATATTCGTTTGTTCTATCTGCATCATCAGGATTTTTGTATCACGCGTTTGGATAGTACGTCGGCGTCATTCGATTATGGGATTAGCGTATCGAACGAACAAACATTAGCTTCATCATCGTTTGAAAGGTTGTCTTTCGGCTTCGTCTGGAAGTCCATTGTTAGGCTTCATTTTTATCAGGAAGTGATTCAGTTTGCATCATATTCTTCTGCTTCGACTTAGTCTTCATCCTCTTCCTTGTTCAGAAGCAGTTTGTCGGCTTCTTCTTTGGTTGTCGTAAGTGGAGGGGTCGCACTTCCATCTCATGGAGGATTGAGATCGACTAGAGCTTCGATCGCATCTACATCAAATGTCAATCCGTGCGTCGTGTTAAGGGGTCCATCTGTTAGTTCGATTGAACTTATTGATTTGTCAGGATCATGTAGATTAGATAAGTGGATTCAATATTCTTGAATAATTGGTGATAATCATGGCTATATAGCAAAAACACATTTTGACAAGTTCGATGGCTAAAACTATGGATGAAATATTAAATGACGTCAAATATTTTTATTGAAATAAAACTGTGATGCTCTACTTAGGAAGTTTCTCTCATGGGAGTCACCTCATTGAGAGTCCCCCAGATAAAACTGATCTGATTTACTCTGAATGGATGAGAATTGATACCCAACTTATGCTATAAACACGAAACTCTATCAAATCTACTCAATTTGCTCATAATACTTATTGTGACTGTGTGAAGGGTGCAATGGAGGATTGACATTTGTGTTTTCTGGAAGCGTATTTATCAAATCTTTGATGTATGCAGTGAGTTCTATCAAACTGAACAACGAGATCAATCGCTTAACATGTATCACATGCACTTTAAACATATTTTTGAAGAATTAAATGCTTTATTATCCTTTAATATTGATGCCCTGACTCAGCAGGCTTAAAGAGAACAAATGACTATGAGTTTTCTAACTGGCTTCAACTCGCAATATGATGTTGTCAAATCACGTCCTATCTGACCCAAGAGTAACTACACTGAGGAAAGCCTATACTGGAGTGTTGCGTGTTATTTCGAGTTCGCAGCTCTCATCTGAACAACAACCAAGTGGCCTTGTTAGCTAGAAAAATACAGTCATCGGTAAATCTCAGTCTCAGGGCAATTATGAAAGTGAAACATTGAATTCTGAAAATTTAAGCTTGATGGTAGTTTGTACTACTATCATGAATCTGGTCATATGGAGAAAAAATATCAGAAGTTGCTAAATAAGAATCAAAAGGGTTTTGGATCACAGTCAGCTCTCATGGTCACTACTAATGAAGCACCTTAAAGTTAGACTTGATTTATGCAGATAAATATGCTAAATTCACCCTATTTCCAAAAACCTCCGAGAAATCTCCGTGTGTCACTACCCTTGCTGAGTCGAGCAATAATGATACTCGTCTTATTTTTTCTTCCACACAATTGGTAATTGATTCTGGTTCCACATATCACATGACATGTATCCAAAACTCTTTTCAACCTTTGATTAAAATCTTTCTTCTGTCTCCTTAGCAGATGGATCTACCTTCAATGTTCTTTGTTCTGTCACCATTAATGTTATGCCTACGCTACCATTAACACCTGTCTTGAGTTTACCTCAGTTTTATGTTAATCTTGTCTCTGTCAGCAAGATTACACGTGCTCTTAATTGTTTTATCTTACTCTTTCATGATCATTGTCTTTTTAAGAATATTATGATGAAAAAGATTATTGATAAAAGGACAAGAATCGAGGCCATAGTCTGTTCCAATACCTTTTTATATGTTTGATGTTTATTATCAATTGGGGATCTATCACTACCAATGCTAAAAAAGTTATACTTTCAGTTTCAACAATTATAAATCTTAGATCACGAGTCGTCAAATTTGTTTAACACCATCGTTTGTCTTCTGTTCCTAAAATTAATAAAAGAGCTAGTCATAGTTTTAAGTTAGTTCATTATGATCTGTGGGGACCATGTCTTGTTTTATCTAAATGAATTTTGGTATTTTATCACTTTTGTTGTTTATTTTTCGCGTATGACTTAGCTTTATTTTATGAAATCATGTTTTGAATTATTGTAAAACTTTTAAACCTTTTGTGTCGAAATTAAAAATCAATTCAATGTTTTTATTAAGATTTTGAGAATTGACAATGCAAAAGAATATTTATCTATATCTTTTCAAATATACATGTCATACAACGAGATACTTCACAAATTATATTATGTCGATACTCCATCCCAAAATGAAATAGCCGAAAGAAAAAATAGACATATTCTTGAGATAGCTAGAGCTCATTTGTTTCAAACTAGTCTTCGGGGTTGTGCAATTTCTACTGCATGTTTTTTGATCAATCAGATTTCTTCTACTGCTTTGCAGAACTAGATATCCTACCAAGCCTTTTTCCAACCCTCGCTTTCCCATGAACCACATATTTGTGATACCGAAGTTAAAACCAACCCATGACGACGGAAAACAAATATTATTAAGCAAATAACGAGGGATACAATCAAAACTCAAAACAATAAAAAAAAACTAGACAATGAATACACAACTAGCACGATTCAACCATAGTTTAAGAACAGTATGCACAGACGTCGATGGTGAGATAGGTTTGGCTGGTGACTGTATGTGGAAGGAGCAACAGGAGTTGTGGTGTCGGCGAGGCAGCAGGTGTGGGTGGTTGTCGGAATAGGCTTGAAGGAGAGCTGCAAGTGTCTGCAGTTACTATAAAGGAGTTCAGAGGAGGCAACAGTTTGGGCAACTTCCGAAAGGTTTGGAGATGGTTGGCGGCCTTCTAAAGGCGTAGGGAAGGCGGTGGCAAACAGGGCATTGTCGGGAAGTCAGCGATTGCGGTGAAGGACTGGGAAATCAGCGACCTACTGGGGGAGCCAACCTGTAGGGCAGTTAGAAAAGTTAGCGGCCTGTAGGGAGTGTGGTGATGAATCAGTGACCTACAGAGAGTATAAGGAGGACTCGTCGGTCTGTAGGGGGTGCAGGAAGGAGTCGTTGGCCTGTAGGGAGTGCATGGAGGAATCGAGGACCTGTAAGGTTTGCATAGAGGATTCGACGGCTTGCAGGGAGCGCAGGAAGAAACCGACGATCTGCAGGGAGCACAGGGAAGAACCAACGATCCGCAGGGAGAGTAAGGACGAACCAACAACCTACAAGGAGTGTAGGGATGGACCAACAACTAGTAGGGAGTGTAGGGAAGAATCGGCGTCCTACAAGGAAGTGCAGGGATGGTTGGCATCAGGTAGAAGACGCTGGTGGCAACGAGAAGATGGAGGATCAGTGGAATAGTCACTACCTCAGATAAGTTATAGTCAGAGCACATTCTTGTCGTCAGATACAACCCTCATAAAGGGAAAACGTGGGAGGTGGAATTTTGAATTCAGGAATCAATCCAAAAAACTCCCTATCCTAAGCAAACACCACATATATATAATAGGGATTATTAAACATAATAGGTAAGGATCATATTAAGAAATAAATAAAAAAGGACATAGAATATGCAAGAAATAGAAAAGGGGAGTAAAAGAAAAGGAAGGGGGAATAGGAGAGAAACTAAAAAGTAAAGGGGGAGTATGGTGGGCGGCAGGTTTTGCCTTTCTTCGTGCGGGTCGATCCAGCAGGGGTTGGACCGGACTCTTTCAGGGTTGGTTCAACCGACCCCCTTCATTACCCCCCGTCAGTGTCTAGTGGTTGGGAGAGCATCAACCTCATTTGTAGAAGTTTCTGGGTTCTCGAAGTATGGTGTCAGGCTCACGACATTGAACGTGGTTGAAAAGTTGTAGTCCCCAACAGGTCAACCTTGTATGTGTTATCATCCAACTTCCGAAGTATTCTGAAAGGTCCATCTGCTATGGGTTTAAGCTTCTCGAATGCTCCCACTGGAAATATTTCCATCTTTAATCGTATCCACACAAGGTCTCCTTCTTGGAACATTTCCTTTATTCTGGACTTATTTGCTTATGCCTAATATTTGCAGTTTTGCTTAGCAATTTCTTTGCCAACCTCGTGGAGTTTCTGAATCTCGTGAACCTGCTCTGTAGCATCTTTGCTGATCTTCGATGACGACAAGAGTGGTACCAACTCAAGTGGTGTAAGCAGATTGCACTCATATACAATCTCGAACGGTGTGCGTCTTGTATTCAAATTCACGGATCTGTTGTAGGTAAACTTGGCTTGAGTTATGATGAGATCCCACTGCTTGATACTCTTCCCCACGAAGCATCTCAGGAGGTTTCCTAGGCTCCTGTTCACTATCTCTGTCTGGCCATCCGCTTATGGATTGAGCTGTTGAACTGAATCGAAGCTTGTTGCCTAGCTTCCCTCATAAAATCCTCCAGAACTGGCATAGAAATTTGATGTCTCTGTCTAAGGTAATTGTTATGGGAATCCAATGCAACCTGACGATTTTTTGAAAATATAAGTCGACAGTTTGAGACGCGTCCAGTGTCCTACGACAAGGTATGAAATGTGTTGTGTTCGAGAATCGATCCACTACAACCATCACGGAGTCTTTGTTCCTCCGCTTCCTTAGGAGACCCACCACAAAGTCCATACTAACAACGACCCACAGTGCCTCTGATGCTAGTAATGGAGTGTACAACCCCACATTTTGCCCTCTTGACAATCATAATCATGATATGAGATCTATGAAATGTTGAATATCCCTCAATGGCGGAGATCCCTTGGGAAGACCGTCTGTCAACAAGTCCTGTAAGTCATGGAGTAGTGGTTGGAGCGGCGCTCGTATCACATTCTCCATTTCTATCCCCTCGAGTAGGACTAAGGCTAGTGCTACTGGCACATCACAAGCTGATTGGATGAAAGTGGCTCTTGAAACCAATGCTTCCTCTGTGAAACCTACCCTTTTCGTATCTTTAACAAGTAACAACATGGTGCTCTTCTCATCCTTCTGTAAAGTATAGGTATTGCTAAAGTCATCGTGTTGAGCCTTGCAGTCGAATTGCCAATGCTCCCCGGTAGAATAGGACATGCATTCATTGGAACCACGTTGCACCAAACTTGTTCATGTAATTGATTGCCAGTTGAAAAATCAACTAGGCATTGCTGATCCATGCTCATCTCATTTTCCTTGTTGAGCCAGGTGAGGGATTAGGATTGAGGATGTTTCTGTGTGGCTAATCGCAACTAATTCACCATCAGTGTGGACACTACATTTTCAGAACTCCAGCTCTCGATTATCGCACTGCAAGCATTGGCTTTTACCGTACACTTTATGCGGAAGATGTGCCTCAGCCACGATTGATCTTTTTGTAGTTCTTACTACAAAACTCTCCATATGACTACCTTTCTCCTTTGTTGCTCCGGAGCTGAAGCTTTCCTCGTGACTATCTGTCGGTCAACTTTTTGAAGATTTTGAAAATATGGATATGAAAATAAATTTTGAAATTTAATTTAATGTAATAGATATATAATTTGAGTTTTAAAAGTAGTATGTTTTAATTTTTTAAAAAAATGAGACCAAATGGATCTTATTGGTCCAATAGTTCGCATAATCGTGCCCAATACTGCGAATACTACACCCTCCCGAAAGATAAGTGTAGACCTCGACAATAGACCCAATCCTGCAAACTAAGAGATTTGTGACATCCGTTTGGTCTGCGAACATTTTATGTATGACTGACAAGTTTCCCTATCTAATGCAAAGATTAAATGAGGTTTATTTTATCGGGGTTCCAATTTCTTTATAGAGGCAAACCCCTATAGTTAATTACATCCCAAATGACGGGGGTCACTCGAGAAAAATCTCAATAATGATCAGAGGTACTGATCTTGAATATCTCAAGGTTTATGTTTTCACGGTAGGACGTGGAAAAGCAAGTGAGAGTGACTCAAATAAGAACAGTTATTTCGGGAGTTCAAAGAAAAGAAAATGTAGGAGATGTCATAGATCCTGAGGAGAATCCTCAGTGACTTCCCAAACTATCCTACTGTGTGGCTGCATTTTTAGAGATGATATTATTCAATTGTTCAATCATGCTAATTTTATTATTTGGGATTTACATTTGCATAATACCCGATTATGCAAATAACCCGCAGAGATAAGAGGGTTTACGTCGTGTCACGCGACAACCTCTGAACCTAAGACGAGTTAGGGCTTACGCTGCACAACATGGTTATACAAGAGTCTAAAGAAGATGTGAGGATTTACGTCGCGCTAGGCGAGCTACCTCGAAGTCTTATGGGTTGTTATTATGCTAGGAAGAGATGATGTTGAATAAGATCCTCTTATTGCTCGCTCCAAGCTCGTCGTTGTGCTGCCCACAAAGTTGGCTCCAAGCTCCTGTCGTCACGACGACTCCAGGTTTAAGTGTTTGAGATTGGTAATTTGTGCTTCACAGTTTTGGTGTCAATGTTTGGTTTTGTTTTGTTTCAGTTTTGGTTTTGCATGGAGAATAAACAAATCACAGGTAAATAAAATGTACTTGAAAGGTAAGGTGCAAGAAAGTAAAATGCTGTAAATAAACTGTAAAAGCGTACCTGGGCATCTGCTACTGTTGCGTTATTAATGTTGCGAGCATAGTATGGTTTGCAGCATATTTAAATAAACTTGCAAGAAAATTAAACAAGGCGAGAAAACCCAACGCAAAAGTCAGAAAAATGAGTTGTAAAAAAATCACGGCAAAAGAACCCTTAGTCACATATGAAAGATCAGGACTGGGTATAAGACATTGGTAAAAGTGGGGGCTCAGAACTGGGTTGTGTGCTTCCCGTTCTTGAGTAAGAGTTTGCCAACTCGACAATCTACAGGAGGTAGTTCTTAACCTCAATCCAAATGACTAACCATGGACTTTTATAAATTTTCATAAAAAGATTTTCATGCAAAAGTTGTTGTTCAAGTCTTTTTTATGCAGAGTTCTTTTTAACATGCAAAAGAAATTTTTATTTTTATTTTTGTAAATATTTTGTAAAATTGTATAGTCCACAGGCTAGTCACTCTAATCGTGCTAGAACTACTGACAACCTAAGAGTGTCGGGGGCAACGATCCCACAAAGAATCGACGAATAGTATCATGGATCCTTCTCTCTCCCTTATTGAAGATCATTGAAGTAGGAGATACTATCCTAATAATTCCACTTTATATCCTTCGTTTAAGCACACATAAGCAATGTCGTCATTGCCCTCGCCACTTAGACCCTAGACTCATCCTAGTCCGATGATCAATATGTGGCGTAAGCAAATTTCCCCAATTGCCAGGAGGATTTGAGTGTAATATTCAAGCTCAAATCTCGATGCACTGGGTTTTATTGTATGTTAAGTCATTATGAGAATTTCACTGTGGATTTAATTAAGAAAACATGAACTACGTCTCGGTGCATCCTGGTGTCAAGTGTCTTGATCAGTTTGTGAATCAGGGTCAAGTGTCAAGTTTCATTATTTATTCAAAAATTAGGTGGATGAACGCTGACCTAGGGTGTGTTCCTAAAATTTGGGAAGTCTATGCTGAGAATTAGATGGATGGACTCTTACCTAAGGTGTGTTCCTAAAATCTAGGAAGCCTATGCTGAGAATTAGGTGGATGGACTCCCACCTAGGGTGTGCTCCTAAAATTTAAGAAGCCTATGCTGAGAATTAGGTGGATGGACTCTCACCTAGAGTGTGCATCTAAAGTCTAGAAAACCTACATTGAGGGCTAGATGAATGGACTCTCACCTAGGGTGTGCTCCTAAAACTCTAAGAAGCCTACATTGAGGGCTAGATGAATGGATTTTCACCTAGGGTATGTTCCTAAAATTTAGGAAGCCTATACTTTAGCTTGTGCCTAAAATGATGTTCTACCCCCAATTAAGTGTTTTCTTAGTAATTAAATCAGAAATTTTCATTTTTTGACTTGACCATTTAACAAAGATAACAAAACAAACGAAAAAAAAAGAAGGCCGACCCACTTCCAAAACTAACAAAGCCAAGGAACGAAACAAGTGAATCAACATAAAAAAAAATAAATTATTTCAAAAAGTATAATTAAATCGGCCGCTGAGAATAGTGCTTAAATCTGTTCCAAAAGAGTGTTTTGATCGGCCCGAATGTTCCACAATTCAGAGTAAAAAAATAAAGCTCAAAAACCACCAAATAGACTAACAAAGTGCAGCCCAAAAACCATAAAACAGAACCAAAAAGTACAACCCACAATGACACTTTCAAACAGTTCCAAACAATGGGCAATCAGTCAAGAAATCAGTCCAAAATTTCCTCCAAAATAACAAATACAAAAATCACAAATCAGCCCAAAATCGGCACCCGAAATGACTCCAAAAACAGTGAATGTATCGAGCAAGGAAAACCTCCAAATGATGGGTTTAGTGCCCCCAAAATAGTAGGTAGACCAACCCTCAAGAAATTATGTTTAAACCATCCACAAACAATGTATAATATGCAACAAAAGAATTCTTTTGTCACACATGCAAGTATTCAAGTTCCAAATGCGGGACATGTAAACTCATAAGAACTGGACTTTATATATGTATGCAAGTGAAAACCTTGTGTTAAGGAAGTAAATGCATCGAAATCGTGTGGCATGTAAGAACTGAAGAGGATAAATATGCTAACTCTAGCAGATTGATAATGGAAACCAGTAATGTCAACCACTTCAAAGAAGACTCTTCACATCACCTTTACTATCACAGGTTNTAACGCACATGATAGTAGAATTTTTAAAATTGCAACGAGAAATCCGGAATATAATTTTACTCACCCACCGCATGGTTAGTTCCTTACTAATACAAGTAGATTTTTGTTTTGTATGCTCACCTAAAATTTATAAGTTTTCAGGGAAGTACTATTTGGTGGATATTGGCTACCCAATGCATAGGGGGTACCTTAAACTCTATCCTGACACAAGGTATCATATTCCAGATTTTTAAAGAGTCAGCAATCGTACAAGAAATAGAAAAGAGGTCTTTAATAAAAGACATTCATCCTTGCGAGGCGTAATTGAGAGGACTTTTGGAGTTTGGAAGAAAAAATGAGTCATACTTCGAGATATGTCATCTTTTTCGTTTCTGAAACCGGTGTATATAGTGTTAGCCACTATGGCCCTTAATAACTATATTAGGCGGCATTCAACTCGAGCTGATGTTGATTTCGAGCATGTCGAGGTCAATGCTGAGGAAGTGTCAGTCGAAGCTTTTGAATACCACATTGGTCAATCTCTATCAACGGAGGAGAACGACAATGCCTCAATTTGCACGAAAGATGGGAAGGGTGCTGTCGGCAGCAAAAAAAAGGGGGTTTAAAGTTTGTGGGTGGCCCGTAAGAAGCTGTCGGTCGCCGGAATCGAAATCCCGTCGCCCGCTTCGGAAGGACGTTTAATTTAAATATATATATAACTTTAGAAAAATATGAAATCAAACTGACCTCATATTTTTCGCAGTTTAAATGAAAGAGCGTTCTACCTTAAATCCTGTACCTATCCCGAGGGATAAACACAAGACTTGAGGATGAGACTCGATCAAATAAACTAAAAAATATATGACATTCGTTTGGTCTGCGAAACCGTTTTATTTGTCGACAAGTTCCCCTATTTAACACAAAAATTAAATATGGTTTATTTTAGGTTGGGTTCGGAAAAGCTTCCTATAAGGGCAAGCCCCTATAGTTAATTACATCTTAAATGACCGAAGTCATCTAAGAAAACTCTCGATAAAAATCAGGGGATATCATCTTCAAAGAAGTCAAAAGGATAGGACTTTTCAACGAAATTGGTCGAAGAGGTGTGAAAATGAAAAAGCTCGAATCTGGAACATTATTGAGGAATCCAAATGAAGAGAAACTAGGGGAGGCCACAGATTTTGAGGAGAACCTCAGTGACTTCCCAGTCTATCATATAATTTGGCTCCAGTTTTGAGAATAAATTATTAAAATATTTCATCCTGCCAATTTTATTTAATTAGGGCTTATATTTGCGTGACATGGTCACACAAATCGCCTAGAAGATATGAGGGTTTACGTCGTATCGGACGATAACCTCGGAACCTAGAACGAG
>JXCR01141492.1:61556-79363 GCA_002079205.1 Phalaenopsis hybrid cultivar
TTTCAAAATTACAAAATATTTTTTAGAAATTATCTATAAAAATGAATATTAAAAACAATTTATTTCATTTAATTAATTAAGAAATAATATTTTTATAAATTTTATGTATATTACACTCATATTTATACAAATAAATCAAAAATTAAAAACAGTTTTAACAAACAGAGACAGTTTGGTCATTTTTACATAAAACAGCTGGCTCACAACATTTTTCACGCGGCTGCACCAAACATACAGCCAGCTTCCCCGCAGTTGCTTCCCCACAGCTGCTTCCTAGGGCAGCGCAGCTGCAGCTGAAAAGTTCAGAAGTTGCAGCTGCGCCAAACAAGCCCTTAAAGTTAATAAAAAGATTTTGTGTGCACGCAAGGAAGTAAAATCTTGAGCAGGTGGAAGAAAACTTGCAAAAAAAAAAATTGCTTAAGTCAAAAAACGAGTTCACACTCACCTGAAAATTCAAGTGAGGAGTCTAGAACTCTTATCTTCTTCCTCTTCTGGTGTTGATCACAAGGAAAGGTGTAATAAATATCTAATTCAAGAATATGTAGCTTAAGGAAAGCTATCATCACCCTATAAAATTTTTATATCTAACATTGATAGCGTGCAGATTCCTAAATTCATTAATGAAACCCTTAAAAATCCAGAATGGAGGAAAGCAATTGAAGAGAAGATTCAAACACTAAATCATTATGACACAGATTCTTACTACGGCTTCGTGTTTGGTGAATCTCCTTTGAAAGCCCCGTTGCAGAATGGGACCCCTTAGAAGCATTCTGAAATGGCGAAATATTCATGTTCTTCCACATCGACATCCGGAGACGTTCAGCAAATGCTAGTTTGCAAAACGTCTATTTTCCAGGTGGTGGCGTTGAGTGCGATCAAATAGAAGGCGGGAGCCTTCTCAAACAAAACCTAAAGCTCCTTAGGATAAGAGGTCGGTTGGATGCAATGGATATTCAACATCAAATACAAAACTGATTGTGGTATTGAGATATTCAAAACTAGACTGGTTGCAAAAAGTTTCACTCAAGCTTATGGGATTGACTATCAAGGGAACTTTGCACCAGTTATCAAACTGAACACTATTATAGTTTTCCTCTCAGTAGCAGTTAACAAGGAGTGGAGACTGCATAAACATCACATAAAAAATATCTCCCTAAAAGAGGATTTTGAAGAAGAAGTGTACATAGAGATACCACCATGACTTAAAAATGATTTCAGCAAACACTTAGTATGCAAACTCATAAAATCTCTTTATAGCTTTAAGCAATCACCAAGAGTATGGTTAGAAAGACTTGCTAAAACTATATGTGATCTAGTGAATATTTTTAAAGCCAAACTGATCATACAATATTCATAAACATACTTAGTGAGATAAGATTGGCGCGCTAATAGTATATGTGGATGATAAGGTTCTTAATGGTGATAATGAAAGGGAATAAAATCAAAGATCTAGAAACCATGAGATATTTCTTAGGTATGGAGGTAGATCCAAAAGGGCATTGTTATATCATAGAGGAAATACAACCTTAATTTGTTAAAGGAGATCGGGAATATTAGATGCAAACCTGCTGAAACTCCAATGAATCCTAGCAAAAATTCTAATAGAAAAGAAAAAAGTAAATCTGTGAATATGGGAATATATCAAAGATTGATAGAAAATACTAAAATTGTGAGCAAAAAAAAAAAATCTTAAATTTTTACCTTATTGCTAATATACATTTATGTTTATTGAAGACTTGTATGTATATGTGAAGCCCAACTAATTTTTTATTTATTTTTTATAGTATTTAATAGAACCAACTGCACTTGTATTTTATTCTTTTATACTCTATCACAACACAATTTTATTAATATTTTGTGATTACCTATAATTTGTTCGATTTTTTCCCTTTTTATTTGCTATTGTGTAAACTATTTGATATTCATGCGATTTGTGGTACGCTGTTTAGATAAATAATAATAATTTCTACAAACTAGAGTAAATTGGTTACTCATAAAAATTAATTTATAACCACTTAAAATTACATTTGTCTTTACACACTTCTAAATTGAAAAGTTTTATTTGTATTTCTTAAATGAGGTAAAAAATATAGCTTGCCAACAATCAAAGTCCCAAGCTTTAATGAATATTCATAACATTGGCAAATATGAATGTATAAGAAAATCTTTCCTACTTAAGAACAAATAGTTTTCATTGCAGATCATATTTCTAATGATGGAACTTCTAATATAAGTGCAACTTTAATTAAAAGACCTAAGGGTCTTAACATGCCAGTTAATGGTAACACCGATAGGGTTATCAAAAAAGCTCGTCATCCGCAAACAGCTAGTGTTCGGCTCGTTAAGTAACCCACGTTCAATTCATTCATTAAGCAAACAAGTCGAACACGAATAACTTTTTTTAACTCAATTTATAAATGAGTCAAACACATACAAACTTTTGTGCAATCATGTCCGACCTGTTCTGGATCGAATTAAATAAATAATAAATAAATATCCCTCAGATTTTTCTCTCCTACCACATGATCCCTGCCCCATTTATTTAATTTAGGTGTTATATATGTAAATACATAAGAATTGGGTGGTACGTATGTAGATGCTTTGAGATTTTTCCCAAGAATCCAACCCCTGATGCCTGCCCCTCGTTTTTTTTGCATTCATTACATATGTAAATACATAAGGATTTTGGCAGTGTGTGTGTAAATAGCATCTAGTACTTCGCCCTGCCTGTTCCGGCCCAACCGCTTTCTACATTCAGTCCCACATAGCCTACATAGGAAATAATTTGACTATCAATCCTCTTTAAATGAAGAAGCAAAGGTGAAAATTAAAAAGTTTCTAGTTGCACGACTATGAAGTTGGGATGGGATGTACTATATTTTGCGTTCATTAGAAAATGTTTTAAAATAAAAATTTTAGTTCAAGTCGAATGAGCTGAAATGAACAAATATGAATTTGAATCGAATCAAACAAAACTCATTATAAACGAGTTATTTCGAACACCAGCTTATTTCGAGAATGGGATCGCTCAAATTTGGCTAGTTTACACCCCTAAACACCGGCCTGGACATAATCATAAGTCCATTTAAATAGCTCTGATTACCTATAACTAGTCTATCTCATGCCTCTCTTCAGTAAGAAGTCCTTATACATCTACATATTATAAATCCTATATCTATCCAATCCATTGCTTAANCCTCTCTTCAGTAAGAAGTCCTTATACATCTACATATTATAAATCCTATATCTATCCAATCCATTGCTTAAAAATCAATTATCTAAGAATCTCATTTTTCTTTCTTTAAGATCACAAGATTAACTATGAATTGCTAACAAAAAACTCATAGTTAAGTTGGGTTGGCCGTCTTCAAGACTAAGAGGTTTCAAAATTAATAGCCTATAAGAAAGGATCTATGAAATCTTGATTAGTTTATTANCTATCTAAGAATCTCATTTTTCTTTCTTTAGTTTAAGATCACAAGATTAACTATGAATTGTTAACAAAACAACTCATAGTTAAGTTGGGTTGGCCATCTTCAAGACTAAGAGGTTTCAAAATTAATAGCCTATAAGAAAGGATCTATGAAATCTTGATTAGTTTATTACCACAATTTTTGGATTTCTACCACCACTGTCACCCCATTGAGCTCATTATACTCCTCGAGTCTTTAAAAATTCAATGATTTCTATTGCATAAAATTATTATGTAAGAAAATAGTTATCTCACTAAGTTACAATGATTCACCCTTTATCTTCTATACAACAAATTTTAAGGCATAGATTATTCTATTAGAATAATTTTCCTTAACATAATCCCAANCTTCAATGATTGCTATTGCATAAAATTATTATGTAAGAAAATAGTTATCTCACTAAGTTACAATGACTCACATTTTATCTTCTATACAACAAATTTTAAGGCATAGATTATTCTATTAGAATAATTTTCCTTAACATAATCCCAAGAAAATCAAAATAAAGATCTATTTGTCTATCAAGAATATCTCTTGAGAATGACCTTGAGTGAAATTAATCTTATGGAACATAATTACTTTAAGAGACAAATTGTACTTAGATTCTATATTTGATTTAATTTGATTTTAATACTATGATTTTTCATTAGTATTTTACACATATTAAAATAAGATTTATTGGTCATAACACACTAAATTTCATCATGCCCCTCCTATGAAATCTAATATACCAAAAGAACACACACATACTGTAATTGAGTTTCCTTCAACGCTCATCTAGGGTAATTGCCCTTAACTTAAAACTCGCTAGGAATTCTCACATAGTGGACAATTTCTAGTAATACTTATCATGTGTTAGCTAACTATAACAAATCTCATCATGTACTTTTCTTATAATTCTTTGTGAAGTACATTATGTACTACATATCTCACCTATAAATTGGAGGCCATAAGCATGCACAAGAGGATGGGCAATTTGACAGCAGACTATTGAGACGGGAGACTTATAATGCAATCATAGAGTTTTGGCTCCAATTTCTCTCCTGAGCTCAGTTTGACTTTCTCGAAGGGGTCAATCAAATATGCTATAAACTAAGGCTACTTAAGAGAATCTCTAAACCTAAACTTCTCTACCTTCTCTCTTTTATGCACCTCGAGCTCAAAATGCAATTTAGTGGTTTCTCGATATTTTTCACAAGAAGCATTAGAATCAANAAAGGGGTCAATCAAATATGCTATAAACTAAGGCCACTTAAGAGAAACTCTAAACCTAAACTTCTCTACCTTCTCTCTTTTTATGCACCTCGAGCTCAAAATGCAATTTAGTGGTTTCTCGATATTTTTCACAAGAAGCATTAGAATCAACACATAAAGAGCAAGTTATATATATATATATATATATATATATATGCTAGCATCAATCAACATAATACATTCTATTAATTACGTACAAGTCACATGTAGCTATATGCACCGACATTTTTGCATGCCTAAAAAAAATGTAACCAAAGTATTATCATCAAATAATTCATATAATACAAGATTCTTTAAATAAGTTTAAAAGCTCACTCGAAATTCCTTTGATAAGGGATTGATCATTGTTACAAGACAAGATTCCATCCCATGGCTATGAATAACAGCCCCAGCATTGCGCATTTGATAAGCCTACAAAAGCCAAAGAAATGAACAGCACTGTCTTTAAACAAAGACTGGTAGCATTTAAAGAATAAAAATTCAGCCTGCATGATTGAGAGAAGATTCAATGAAAAGTTTTCACATCTTGTATGAGTAATAAGGTTTCAAGTTCATATAAAAAAGATAATAAAGAGAAAGAGAATGCAGATAACTTGAGTCATTATATCCTGACCTATCATCACTAAATTTGGTCAGATATTCTGGTTTAATTTTTTTTCCCAAGAAAATAAGAAAAGTAGAGAAGTATTGTGTTAATCTCTTTTCACTCTACTCCAATAATTANTTTAGGCTGACGGAGTAGAAGAAGAGAGGGTGACAGTGCAGGTATGGCTCTCTTTCGTATATATTCGATGCGTAAAGAGAGGGTGACAGTGCAGTTGTGGCTCTCTATCGTATATATTCGATGCGTCTTTTTTGAAGTTAACCTGAGCGATAAAACTGAACTATCTAACAGTATCTCTCTTATGTAAGAAATAATATTTTTTATCAGGGAGCATTTAATTGGTATATACATACCACTCAATTCTTATGTTTACAACCCTAACATGTAAAAATTCAAATTATCATCCATACCTCTTAATTCCATAACATCATATCAAAAATATCATGATTATTCTTTTTAAAAATAAAATACACATTTAATACATAAATTTATGACACCAAACTATTATAAGTGTTGATACATTTCTAACAAATCTCTATCATTCAGCCAGAATCTCGGGGTATGACATAAATCTCGATGAAACTTTTTGAGTCAAAAATATTCAAACTTCAATAAAATCTCATTCAGAACTCCGATTTCAGCAAACTTACAATCAAATTGACCGGCTCGATAAGAAGATCTCAATGCTACCAAAAGTAGTTCAATCTGGGTCAAATCAAGCTCAGATCAAGTCATTAAACCACTCTTAAAAATTTTTTAGACATATTTAGAAGGTTAAATGAATGTCGAATCTAGCAAGCCTATAATCGAATCGAGCATCTCGACAAGACGAATCCAACGAGCCCAAGATTGGTCAATTCCTATATCATTCAGGCACTCAAATGTCTATCAAATGTCATCTGATCGAAGAAAACACTTTGGACCGTCCAATCAAAGTGATTCATATTCCTGCATTCATTGCGCCCAAAACACTATAAATAGAGTCTCACCACTCCCATGAGAGGAGGTTGTAGGCTTGAGAGAGAAATTAAAACTTTGATAAAAAGCTGAAAAAGAGCATCACATGTCATCGTCAATCGTCGTCAGTCGTTGTAGACTACCGCCAATCATCGCTGACCGTCGTTGATCATCGACAACCGCCATCAATAGTCATCGACCACTACCGACCGTTGTCAATAACCACCGACCGTCGTCAAGCACTACTATAGTCAACCACCACCAACCGTCAACGACCGCTGACCACCGTCAATCGTCATAAATTACTACCGACCAGCACCGATGAGAAGCCTCCAATCGACATTGTAACTTGGCAAACCTAGTAATCATTTCTCGTTTGTGGGACAATATGTATTTGTAATCATCAACATATAGTGGATTTTTATATATCTGAGTCAGATCTTGTGTTTTTTATTCCTTTACTGATTTTCCACGTAAAAACTTCTGGTGTAATTACTGATTGTTTTTTTTTTTCACCTAAGTGTGTGTTGAATTCATGTGCAATGCTAAAACGATAATTAGATACCCAACTGTCGTGAACTTTATATCACCCATCAGTTTGGCGTTATCTATGAGAAATAAAATATTCTCATCACTAAAATATTTATAAGAATTGTTACATGGTCACTAAGCATAACAACATAGTATCTGAATCCAACAACCATCATTCCAGAAGACAGTCATGGAGCTAAGGTCATCAAGCCTCTGCATCCTTGTTGACCTCACTTTTGGTTGAGGTTTAGTTTTTTCCTCTTTAGTAGCCTAAGGTCTAGCCTTTGTTGACCTCACTTTTGGTTGAGGTTTAGTTTTTCCTCTTTAGTAGCCTAAGGTCTAGCCATAGACTTTCCTGTTGACTATTCTTAGAAAACTAGAAAATGAACCCTCACCATTATAAATTCTACCCTCTTCTTTACTCAACTTGAATCTCTACAAATCGGTCCTAACCTCTAGGTGGGGTCATTATGGGGGAGCTTAAGGAGAGTTCTCATAGGACTATTTGACCTTAGGAATAACTCTGGGTGTTTGTCTAGGGCTAGAACACTTACTTGCATTCACTCTCACTAACAATCACACACAACCCTAAACCCAAAATTTCCTAACTTTGATCCATTGATCATTTGGGAGACTCAGGTAGATGGTCCCCTAAACCCACTAGCCCTAGGCTAGAGTTTAGGTAAGACAAGTACATAGAAGACCCAAATGAGGATTCCATTGTTTCATAGCTCATCTATGGTGGTTAGCTTCCCAAATCTACCCAAAATATTCAACTTGGCCTTTTGCCCCAAAATCCCCCAAATTACCTAGATACCCTTTGATCCCAAATTTGGTCAAAATCCTCAAATTCATCCAAAATATCCAAATTTGTTCAAAAATCATTTCAAACCTTTTTAAAATACCCAAATTACCCAAAACTACCCAAAAATGCCAAATTTATCAAAATACCCTTAATATTACCAAAATTACAAAAATGCCCTTGGCGACCCAAACTTTTCCAAACCTCCAAAATCACTCAAAATGTTTCCAAAACCATTTTGGACCCCTCAATTAGACCCAATTTGGCCAATTTGATCATTTTGACCAAAACCCCCAAATTACCTTTAAAATACTCAATTTTCCCAAATTTACCTCAAATGTCCATTAATTGGGTCCCAATTTCCCCCAATTTCAATCCTAAACTCAAATTCACCTTCCATATGACCAATTTAAACCAAATACAAGCTCAATTGGCCCATTATTTGAGCCCAATTTTGATCTAGGTCAAACCCCCAATTTGGTCATATAGCCTAATCCCACAAAATTGAACCCCATGACCTACTCCATTGGCCTCAATTTGAATCATGAACTCTTCATAGCATTCCTACACATCAATATTGACCTTCAATTTGCCTTGGTGAGGCCTCAATTTCATTTAATTTCAACCCAAATCCAAAAAAATCCCCAAATTTGCCCCAAATTAGTCATATCTCCAAATTTCACCAAATTGAATACCCTGACCCCAAAATTGGCACCCAATTTATGTTGAAAACTCTTCATGACATTTTTATTGACCATTTTTAACAATCAATTTGAACTTAGCCCAAGCCTAGCCCAATCTAGACCCAAGTCTAGCCCAACATGCTCAAAGTGACCAAAATTCTAAAATCCTTCAAATTGAACCCCAATTGAACTCAAAATCATTTCAATCCTTCACCAAAAATCTTCATTACAATCATCTTCACAATGTTGATCAATAATTTTGGCTAATTGACATGGCTAGCCTAACCTAAACCCAACATCTAGCCATTTTGACCCACATGAACCCATGCACCAAAATTGGCTTAGCCACCTTAAAGCCACCAACTTTATGACTCCACAACCACTAAGCTCCTCCTAAAAACTAGGCTAAACTACCCTAAATCCACCAAAGCATGCTATGGACCAATGGATCCCCAAATTAAGGGTTTCATTCTCTTTTTTAGGCTTTAACCACAAAATCTCCTCCATCATTGATTGTCATAGGGAGTTAATCATCGTTAGCCACCCTCTGATCTTCCTGAGTCAAGAGGTGACCACTCCCTGAAAGGCCAGCCACCTTGGTGGCCAGAAAATGGCCAAATCGAGAGCCACCACCCTTGAATTAAACCCAATCTTAACCCTAGGGGCCAGCTCACCAAAATCAAACCTTAGAGCTTTTTAGCCCACCACCTGTCGGCCGTTTTTTTTAGCTTCGTGGTTTGAAAAAAAAGTAGTGATTTTGTAATTTTGAAAATAATTTANCTGAAAAATAAATTTTTGTTCAAAAAGTTATTGTGACTGTTACCAAAAAAAAAAAAACTTTTTGAAAAATTCAGACCATTGCTTTCTATGAGTCACCACGGGTAGCCAGCCCTGATGNTTGAAAAATAAGTTTTTGTTCAAAAAGTTATTGTGACTGTTACCAAAAAAAAAAAACTTTTTGAAAAATTCAGACCATTGCTTTCTATGAGTCACCACGGGTAGCCAGCCCTGATGTGAAAACACAACTTTCAGCTACAACTTCTTGAAAACGCAGACAAAAGCAATTTTGCCAAACAGTAAATACTGCAGTGCAGCACCGCTACCACACCGCCGTTTAGAATGCAGTACCAGAAAAGTATGATTTGAATCGTAATCAAGTAATTGACAAATTTAATCAACAAACTCAAAAGAAACCGAAAAAATGCAAACGCGTGAGGACATAACGCACCTTCATGAAAAGTGGGGCGCAATCAGAGCACTTCGGAGGTTTATTAGGGTAGGGCTTCGTAGCAGGCACCGACAAAAAATCACCATCGCCGGAGAGCACGTACATATCATCCGCTACCATCCTCTCTTTCTGCACTCCTGCAAACGCCGCCGATCGATTCAGCGATCTCTAGAGCGAGTGTAAGAGTAAGAGAGGGAGTGGAGAAGAGCCGTACGAGTACCTGAAGGTGACATGACGATAAGCTGGTGGGCCTTTGGAATAGCGTCGTCGTGAACTCTGATGGTGATACTGCCACCGGTACCGGAAACCCAGCCGAGTGTGTAGAACTGTCGACAGAGATCAGCGACTAATGCCCTTGTTTCCCGCACCGCTACTCCATCGATGTAAGCCTGCGATGAGAGCACGGCGAAGGCTTCCGCTTCAGTCATGACCGAGGACGATAGCGATAACCTGAGGTGGAGCGAAGAGTTTAGGGTGACGGAGTAGAATAAGAGAGGGTGACAGTGCAGGTATGGCTCTCTTTCCTATACATTCGATGCGTGAAGAGAGGGTGACAGTGCAGTTGTGGCTCTCTATCGTATATATTCGATGCGTCTTTTTGGAAGTTAACCTGAGCAATAAAGCTGAACTATCTAACAGTATCTCTGTTATGTAAGAAATAATTTTTTTATCAGGGAGCATTTAATTAGTATACACATACCACTCAATTCTTATGTTTACAACACTAACATCTAAAAATTCAAATTTTCATCCATACCTCTTAATTCCATAACATCATATCAAAAATATCATGATTAATCTTTTTAAAAATAAAATACATATTTAATACATAAATTTATGACACCAAGCTATTATGAGTGTTGATACATTTCCAACAAATCTCTATCATTCAGCCAGAATCTCGGGCATGACATAGATCTCGATGAAACTTTTTGAGCCAAAAATATTCAAACTTCAATAAAAACTCATTCAGAACTCCGATTTCAACAAACTTACAATCAAACTGACATGCTCAACAAGAAGATATCAATGTTACCAAAATTAGTTCAATTTGGGTCAAATCAAGCCCAGATCAAGTCATTAAATCACTCTTGAAAATTTTTTAGACATATTTAGAAGGTTAAATGAATGTCGAATCTAGCAAGTCTATAATCGAATTGAGCATCTCGACAAAACGAATCCAACGAGCCCAAGATTGGTCAATTCCTATATCATTCAGGCACTCAAATGTCTATCAAATGTCGTCTGATCGAAGGAAGCACTTTAAACCGTCCGATTAAAGTGATTCATATTTCTGCATTCATTGCGCCCAAAACACTGTAAATAGAGCACCACCACTCCCATGAGAGGAGGTTGTAGGCTTGAGAGAGAAATTAAAACTTTGATAAAAAGCTAAAGAACAACATCACATGTCATCGTCAATCGCCATTAGTCGTCGTAGACCACCGCCAATCATTGTTGACCGTCGTTGATCATCGACAACCCTCATCAACAGTCATCGACCACTACCGATCGTTGTCAATAACCACCGACCGTCGTCAAGCACTACTACAGCCAACCACCACCAACCGTCAACGACCGCTGACCACCGTCGATCGTCATAAATTACTACTGACTACCACCGATGAGAAATCTTCAATCGACGTTGTAACTTGGCAAACCTAGTAATCATTTCTCATTTGTGGGACAATATGTCTTTGTAATCATCAACATATAGTGGATTTTTATATATCTGAGTCAGATCTTGTGTTTTTTATTCCTTTACTGATTTTCCACGTAAAAACTTCTGGTGTAATTACTGATTATTTTCTTTCACCTAAGTGTGTGTTGAATCAAGTGCAATGCTAAAACGATAATTGGATACCCAACTGTCGTGAACTTTCTATCACCCATCAGTTTGGCGTTGTCTATGAGAAATAAAACATTCTCATCACTAAAATATTTACAAGAATTGTTGCATGGCCACTAAGCGTAACAACATAGTCTTTGAATCCAACAACCATCATTCCAGAAGACAGTCATGGAGCTAAGGTCATCAAGCCTCTGCACCCTTGTTGACCTCACTTTTGGTTGAGGTTTAATTTTTCCTCTTTAGTAGCCTAAGGTCTAGTCATAAGACTTTCCTGTTGACTATTCTTAGAAAATTAGAAAAGGAACTCTCACCATTAGAAATTCTACCATCTTCTTTACTCAACTTGAAGCTCTACAAATCAGTCCTAACCTCTAGGTGGGGTCATTATGGGGGAGCTCAAAGAGAGTTCCCATAAGACTATTTGACCTTAGGAATAACTCTGGGTGTTTGTCTAGGGCTAGAACACTTATTTGCACTCACTCTCACTCACAATCACTCACAACCCTAACCCAAATTTTCCTAACTTTAATCCATTGATCATTTGGGAGACTCATGTAAATGGTCCCCTAAACCCACTAGCCATAGGCTAGAGTTTGGCTAAGACAAGTACATAGAAGACCCAAATGAGGATTCTATTGTTCCATAGCTCATCTATGGTGGTTAGCTTCCCAAATTTACCCAAAATATTCAACTTGGCCTTTTGCCCCAAAATCCCCCAAATTACTTAGATACCCTTGGATCCCAAATTTGGTCAAAACCTCAAATTCATCCAAAATATCCAAATTTGTTCAAAAATCATTTCAAACCTTTTGAAAATACCCAAATTACCCAAAACTACTCAAAAATGCCAAATTTATCAAAATACCCTTAATATTGCCAAAATTACAAAAATGCCCTTGGCAACCCAAACTTTCCCAAGCCTCCAAAATCACTCCAAATGTTTCAAAAACCATTTTGGACCCCTCAATTAGACCCAATTTGACCAATTTGATCATTTTGACCAAAACCCCCAAATTACCTTTAAAAGACTCAATTTTCCCAAATTTACCTCAAATGTTCATCAATTTGGTCTCAATTTCCCCCAATTTCAATCCTAAACTCAAATTCACTTTCCATACGACCAATTTAAACCAAATACAAGCTCAATTGGCCCATTCTTTGAGCCCAATTTTGATCTAGGTCAAACCCCCAATTTGGTCCTATGGCCTAATCCCACAAAATTGAACCCCATGGCCTACTCCATTGGCCTCAATTTGAATCCTGAACTCTTCATAACATTCATAAACATCAGTATTGACCTTCAATTTGCCTTGGTGATGCCTCAATTTCATTTAATTTCAACTCAAATCCAAAAAAATACCCAAATTTGCCCCAAATTGGTCATATCTCCAAATTTCACCAAATTGAATACCCTTACCCCAAAATTGGCACCCAATTTATGTTGAAAACTCTTCATGACATTTTTATTGACCATTTTCAACAATCAATTTGGACTTAGCCCAAGCCTAGCCCAATCTAGACCCAAGTCTAGCACAACATGCTCAAAGTGACCAAAATTCTAAAATCCTTCAAATTGAACCCCAATTGAACTCAAAATCATTTCAATCCTTCACCAAAAATCTTTATTACAATCATCTACACAATGTTGATCAATAATTTTGGCTAATTGACATGGATAGCCTAACCTAAACCCAACATCTAGCCATTTTGACCCACATGAACCCATGCACCAAAATTTGCCTAGCCACCTTAAAGCCACCAACTTTATGACTCCACAACCACTAAGCTCCTCCTAAGGACCAGGCTAAACTACCCTAAATCCACCAAAGCATGCTATGGACCAATGGATACCCAAATTAAGGGTTTCATTCTCTTTTTTAGGTTTTAACCACAAAATATCCTCCATCATTGATTGTCATAGGGAGTTAATCATCATTAGCCACCCCCTGATCTTCCTGAGTCAAGAGGTGACCACTCCCTGGCTGGCCGGCCATCTTGGTGGCCAGAAAATGGCCAAACCGAGAGCCACCACCCTTGAATTAAACCCAATCTTAACCCTAGGGTCCAGCTCACCAAAATCAAACCTTAGAGCTTTTTAGCCCACCACCTAGGCAGACATTAGCACCCATGACCAAGCCCTGAGCTCCCCTCTCCGGCCATGGCTATAAAATGGCCCCTTCACGACCAAGAGAGAAGTGCTAAAATTTTCTTAAGGAGACCCCTCTAAATTGCTCCCATAGCTTCTTTGAGACCTCCTCAATGCAACCCAACCACTTCCTTGCCCTAGTTCCCCTTGTGGGAGTTTAATTTTTGAGCTCAAATCCTTGTCGGAGATAGGAAAGAACTCTCCACACCTCCACAGTACACAAAAATCAAATTAAACTCACCCACACCTTCACCACAGTGAAAGAAGACAAAGCCCCATCAAAATCTCCTCACAGAGAGCCTCTACACTAGACTTTGATCAACATCCAAATTTAGCCTTGATTAAATTTGGGTCTAGAACTTTCACCATGAATAGAGGCTCAATCCCTAGCCTCATTGGACCTCCACAAACCTGTCGAGCACCTCTGATTGAAGCTTCACTTCTCAGAGCAAAGGTATTGAACTCCCCCTCTTCCCAAGCATATTTTCATTCTCCATTTAATTAGAGTTCATCTAAAGGCATATTTACCATATGAATGTGTTCGTCTCACTTAGACGAGTCCATATAATCAAACCCAAGGAGATTTGGTTGAGTCTGGAGGGAGATCTTAAGGTTTTACTGTGAACGGTTCTCGGGTTAGCCTATTTGGGGACAATGACCCACAATCGTTGGATCGCGTGTGCATCAAATGGAGGGCTATGATTGCGCCAGATGGGAGTGTGGTCCATAAAGCGCGGGTTGACTCAGATGGCGGCACCGAACCAGGAGACGCTGAGGATGATGTGGCGCCGTGCTGGATAAGTGGAAAAATAGGGCTTTATTTTATTTATTTAATGGCCAGAACTTCAAAAATTCATATCTTGGTGTAGAAAAATCACGAAAATAAAATAAAAATATTCTAGTGCTCAGTGAATAGATGAGAACAGCGTGGAAATGGTTTGAAGTTTATTTGATGAATATTTTATTTTCAATTAATTAAATACTGATTTGAGTTTTTTAACTCTCCATGCATGTAGACATTTCATCATGACTTGAGATTTTCGCATGTTGTTGCCTTTGTCATGGGGGATATTCTCTTATTTTTCCAAAGTTAGAGAAGACCTCTAGACAGAGATCCATATTTTTCAAGTTTGCATCTTTTATTTGCATAAATTAATCATAATAATTTGCATATTGCATAGAAAAATCCAAGAAAATTTTGGAAGGTTTATTGTGACCATAGAACCCTTTGGAAAAATTTTCATGAGTTAAGTCATTAAGAACACACCTAACATGTTTTATTTCTGATCATAATGATTTCATGTGTAAATACTTTATTATTTCTTTTATAGCTTTGATATGATATTACAAGTTCAAATTTGTGTATATACACTGATGAACATGTTATAGTTACATTTTCATGCTATGATCGTCATTTATGAAATATATCTAATATTATAATTTTATTATGATGGTATTAAACCCTTATCATGGCTAACCGAACTGAGTTTGATTTGTCAAGCTATTTACTCAGTTTGATTTATCAAGCTCACCCATCAAATCTTTATATAGCAGGTTACAATTAGTTAATCAGAGATGCATACAAGGCTTTTCGGATTTAGATTTGTTTTCAAGTATTTTTAATTTTACATTTGTTATTGCATTTTTTTCCTTCCCTTTTTTGGGTTGGGGTAATTATTTCCTTTTTGTCAGTTCAATTTTGTTTTCAACCAATTGTTTATTTTCATCCTTATTGCATCAATTGTTAAACTTATGGAATGAGACAAAATTTATATTTCTTGCTTATTTTATTATTGCTTGCATATCATATATTCTTCTAATAATATAAAAGTAAACATGTTGGAATCATTTCATAATATCTTATGTTGTCGGGATGTACCCTCTTCTTTTCCCGGGTGCGATAATCTTAACACTGAAGAAGTGCTCAAAGCCACATATTAACTTGCTAAAAGGGCCAGAGCATATCAAGTGATATCAGAGCCAAAATTGGGCCTTAATGAGCTATGAACCCTGCTGCACCAAATCCATGAGAAAATGCCAAAAATAAGTCTCCAACATCAAGCTATACCTCAAGTGGAGGAAAGCTAAATGTTATATGTCATATAAATAAATAAATAATTTGCTAATTTAGTTAATAAGCATAAAAATAAATTTATATTTTAAATATATAAATTCATTAAAATACACATGAACCCCCAAGAAATTTGCTAAACGCTTTCAGATATATGTTCTTAACACTACTTTATATAAGTTAGTTTATAAGATTAGCATGTGACTGGGTCAATTTTAACTTTTTACCTTAATTTCAGCTCCAATATGAATTCAAATTAAGCTTAATTTTATAATTTATATTGATTGATAAATCATATTATTTATTATAAAAATTTAAAATTTTAATTCAAATAATCATTGTAACAAAATAATAAATAATAATAAAATAATTGAAAAAAAAGTAAAAGAAATAATAAATTTTTAATAATTTTACACTTAAACCTTAATTATAATATATTTGAAATATCAAAACGAGCTAACGAACAAATCATTGTGCTAACACAAGCCAACTCGAGCAGCACACTTCATGAGATCACCTATAAACAGCGTCTATAAGATTTGCTCTAGATAATGTTAGGGAAAAGCTTTTTAGATGATAGAAGTCATAAAATAATAACAAGGGAAATATGCATACATACCACAGTTCTTATGTATTTACATATCAAACACCTAAAAGTTTGATATTTATATGTATCACACTTTGATGTTATAAACTCATGCATACTTTTCATGTGATATTAAAGATTTGAGTGTCCTGTAGGTGCTAAAAAAATTTATTAGGTGATAGATATGTAAATACATAAAAAATTGTCTGGAAGTATCTAAATGTCCCTAATAATAATTATAAAGGGTTTAAATTTTAGCAAGTGATAAATACATACATATATCATGTGCAAAGGTAAGGAGATGCTCTATTTACAATCAGTAAGATCAGATTCTTCAATCAGTTAAGCACATCCGTTCAAATAAAGAAAAGAGTGGCAGAATCCTACTAAGCAATGCTGCCATGGAGCTCTGAAATCAGCTAAGCANCCTGGTTTAGTTTTAGTTTTGAACATGCTCTTAACCACTAGGTTATCATAAACTAAGACATAGTGTATCAAAGTAACTAAGCATGCAGTGTGAAAGAAAAGAAACAATGCACTGTATAGTNTGAAATATTTTATAAAAAGACCAACAAGTTCCCCTATCTAACACAAGAGTTAAATAGGGCTTATTTTATCTGGGTTCCTGGTTCCCTATAGAGGCAAGCCCCTGTAGTTAATTATATCTTAAATGACTGGATGTCACTTAAGAAAACTCTCGATTAAGATCATGTAGTTTTGCCTTCAAGATTTCAAAGTTTAAGTTTTCACGATTGGACATAGGAAAATCAAATAGGAATGGCTCAAAATAGGAACAATTATTTAAAGAATTCAAATGAAAGAAAAGTAGGGGATATCACAGATCTAGGGAAAACCCTAGTGACCTCCCTCAGGAGAAACTCCGGAGATGTCCCAACTATCCTAATATTTGCTTTATGTCTTTGAAATTATATTTATTTGATATTTCAATCCTGCAAATTAGTTAAGATTTAGGACTTATGTTTGCACAATGTCGAACTGTGCAAATAGCCTAAAAAGACAGGAGGATTTACACNATAAAGTGTCTAATCTCAATTAAGTGTTTTTTCACTAACCCTCAAACATCTATAGATCCAGCTTAGTTCGCTATCAGGCTCCTAAAACCTAGGGGTAAATTCATAGTTTTGGCAAAAGAGTTGTGAGTTGTGCTTCAATCCTAGTTAAAGGAATTGAATTTTAAATTGATTCAAATCTTAAGGATCTAAGTATAAGTCCACTAATCTCTCAATTATTATCTAAATTCTCATTTCTTCCGATTCTAACTAGTCTTTCAATTTGCAATTCATTTTTCCTTATATAAAAGAAAAGGTAGATTGTTCGTTACCATATCTCCTCTTTAGATTTTATCATCCTAAAAATTCAAATTTCAATTTTAATTTTCTCTCATTTTCTCTTTCCCTCATATTTCCCTTGAAATTATAAATCATTTCTGAATATAATTAAATCGGAAATTCTCATTTTTAACTTGACCGTTAAAAAAAAGAAAACAAAACGAACGAAAAGGAGACCGATCCATTTTTAAAACCAAGTCAAATCAGCGAAGTTTAAAATAAAACCATGAATGTATCGATCTAAAATATTTAAATTCGTTAAAAAGAAAAT
>JXCR01141492.1:94540-125938 GCA_002079205.1 Phalaenopsis hybrid cultivar
ATTTAAAGTGGAAAAATCAGATAGCGAGAACAAACAACAGAGTCACAACACTAAAAAAATTCACCATGAAAGACAAGAAATGTACATAAATATTCACTCAAATCTTCTCTCTACAATCAATAAAACTTACAGAACTTTGCTTCAAACCATCCTCTTGATCTCACAAGAAATATTCACCGCTTTAAAATCCTCCACCCGACAATCCGCCTTCACAAAGAAGTCCCTGTAAAGAAACACCGCACGTAAGAGCTTAACTTTGTTGCTCGAACAGAGGGGTTAACATCCAAATTGATGGGAGGTAATTATCGATTTGGTCATGTTGTCACACTGCGTACTTGTTTTGTGCGCTCGGGATGAAGCGACCCTACCGGTAGTGTGGTTACACCACTATTCGGCGTAGGTATGTCATTTGGTAACCTTTGGATCAACATAACTAGGTTGATTTGACGTAATTACGCCGCACAGAAGATAATCTTGATGGTTGTGTGCTTTTAAGGCTATATATGCTTAACAATCTCCCACTTGGAAACTGATAGCACCCAAGACCCATCCTTCAGATCTGCAACTCCATCTGCATCATCTTCATATTTTTGTATTGTGATGTAGCTCACCTCCAATATCCAAATTTCTTGTACTCTAATTAAAACCAAATATAGCTCCAATTTCTCAATAGTCACCACCATCGTCAACATATATACAGGATTCTGAGTTGTGTCCATCTTCTACAAGAACAACTGCTGGCATGAAAGACGACATTCTTAGCAAAATGAGTTACACTCATACTATCATTACGATGTTTTCCAATCTCCTGCTCCTTGCTCAATTCTACAATAAAAAACTATAGTCAATCATCTCCTTACTAATCTCAATCACAACAATATATTCGGTCTCCGTAGTTGAAAGCGCAACAACCTTCTACAGCCTAAAAACCCAACTCATTGGTGTTTTTCCCAAAGTGAAGATATACAATGTTATACTTCTACTATACAAATCTCCAGTCAAATTTGGATCTATAAGTTCATATTGAACTGATCTCTACAATTTCAAATCAAAGTGTCATGTTGATTGATTCTCTCAAATACTTGAAAATTCATTTGATCAACTCCCAATAATGTCTGTTTGGATTGCCTCTGTACCAACTGACCACTCCCACTACAAATACAATATCTGATCTCATACAAATCATAATATACATCAGACTCCCAACTGCTAAAACATATGAAATTCTCTCCATCTGTGTTTGCTCTTCTTCTGACGTAGATGATTGCTCCTTAGATTTCTTGAAGTGATTATTTAAGAGGGTGCAAACTAATTTTGTCTCACTCATATTGAACCTTTGTAGGATCTTCTAGACATACTGAACCTGAGACAACTTAAGTATAGTTGTACTCCTATCCCTGCTAATTCTCCTACCGAGAATCTTCTTGTTGGAACCCAAATCTTTCATCTCGAACTCATGTAAAAATTACTCATTTAAGACCCTGATTTTCTTCGTATATTCCCCTGCAATCAACATTTCATCAACACACAAAAGAAATAATATATAATAATTATTGAAATGCTTAATAAATAAATTGTGGTCTATCTGACAATTCATGTACTCATTGTCAGGTATAAACATGTCAAACATCATCTGACAAGAACATGTCAAACCTCATCTCGAGGCCTGCTTCAAGCCAAAGATGCTCTTCTTCAACATGCAGACCAAATTTTCTTTACTTGAAACCTTATAGTCTTATGGTTGCACCATATAAAATTTCTCCTCCAGATCTTCATGTAAGTTGTTTTTACATCCATCTACTTTAGATATAGATCATCGTCAACTACCAGACTTGACACAACTCTCTTGGTTTTCATCTTCGACATATGAGAAAAAATTTCAGTGTAGTCCACTACTTCCTTCAGTTAAAACTCACGCAAAAAAATCTTGCCTTGTAGAATCTACCACCATCTGACTCCTCTTTTAGTTTGTAGGCCCACTTATTATGTAATACTATTTGTCATCTAATAATACCATCAAATTTCAGTTCTGATTTAACTCTATAGACAGTATTTCATCATCCATGACAAACACTCACTCTCTTGAATCTTGAACTTAAATGGCTTCCTCATATCATATCGGTTCTCCACTATCAGGTTAACATAAATAACGTAAAGAAGGAGAATACATGTGTTCTGATTGTATTACTATACTGGACCTCCTAACTTTAGTAGCAGGTAACAGAAAAACTTCATGTGCTCCATATGGTCGAGCGCTTCTTTCATTTTCCACTTTATCACTAATATCTTCTAAATCAACATACTTGACTCTTCAGAAGTAACACTTGAAAAATCCTGAGTTTATGCTCTTTTCCTTGTACATATCAATTTCATTGAAAGTTACATCATTGCTCTAGATGATTTTATGATTCTGATGGTCCTAGAACTTATAACCAAACTCATCCGAGTCCTACCCCAATAAATGTGCTCTTTTCCTTGTACATATCAATTTCATTGAAAGTTACATCATTGCTCTAGATGATTTTATGATTCTGATGGTCCTAGAACTTATAACCAAACTCATCCGAGTCCTACCCCAATAAATGTGCACTTGATAAATTTCAAGTCAAACTTACGTTTGGATCCTACATCAACATGAATACATGCAAAACACCAAATACTTCTATATGAGATAACTTAACCCCCATATCACTCTAGACTTCTTCAGGTAAACCTCCCATTAAAGGTACTGATGAGCTGTAATCAATCAAATAAATAACAATATTTATTGCTTCAGCCCAAAACTATTTTGACAAACATGTATGCAACCTTATGCCCCTAGCATGCTCTGCAGTTGCTATATTCATGCACTCAGCCACACAATTATATTGTGGTGTCCATAGAACCATGAATTTATGTATGATCCTCTCTATAGCACAGAACTTCTTGAACTTTTGATCATGATATTTGTTTTCAGTATCTGATTGGAGTTACTTCAACTTCAAGTTTCTCATTTTCTATCACAACCTCTTACTTTTTGAAAACCTCAAATATTTCATTTTTTTTTTACTTTAAGAATTAAACCCACACATTTCTAGGTGATCATCTATAAATAATTTGGTACCTCAATGGACTGAACAGGAGTAAAACACTTAACATCAATATGCACCAACTCCTATTTTTTCAACTTCAATATTGGCCCGACTATATAGAAAGAAACATTTTTTTTTGCATGCATATACACAACTTTCACAAAAATTCAAATCTATAAATTTCAAATCCTGAAGCTTATTCTTTAAAAGTAAGTACTTTATATATTTCTCACTCATATTGCCAAACATACAGTGCCAGAAACCTACATCAACCCTAGTTTCAGCCACATTAGTGAAATCTATCATCTCATTGATCATGTAGAGAATGTCTTTAATCTTTCCTCGGGCCCTAATTATTGCCCCATGATCACCTTTCACAAATCATCACAAACCTCAACATTGCCAACTGGCTCACATAGATCATATTTGTTTTCAAAATTGAAATATATATAACTTCAGTAAACTTCCAAAAGGTTTCATTGATAACTTGATATTCACATCACCCTTTCCCAGGATATTGCAGACCTCGTTGTCTCTCAAAAAAATATTCCCTAAATCACTCGTAGCGTAATTTTTTCAATCTCTTTATTGGGGCATGCGTGAAAAGAGGCACCTGAATCTACTATCTAAGATTTAGTGCTAACTAGGGATAAAACGATGGAGTCACCTTGGATTTTGCCTGTGAAGACATTTGTAGAGAAATTTTCATTTCTTGTCTTCCACCACTAAACTTCTTTAGAGTATTGCAGTCCTTCTTAAAATGTAATTTTTTTCCACAGCTCTAGCATTCCCTTCTATCATTTTCTTTGTCTGATTGGGACTTTCCTCTTCTAGACTTGAATCTATCTCTACATACATTCCTGTTCAGATTTCTCTATGTTTTCAACATTCAATATAGAACCTAAAGATTCGCTGTGAACTTCTTTATTCAACACTAATCCCAAAATGTCATTCAAGTTCAGTTTCATATTCCCTAAACAATTACTCACCCAAATGATCAATCCATCTTACCTGTCTGGCAATGAATACAAACTAACAGAGCACTAACCTCATTATCAAATTTGATCCCATAGAATTGGCTCGTTACAGTGTTAAAATTATTTATATTTTCTAACTTCGTATTACATTTCACTATCTTCATGTTGAATAACCTCTTTCACTTAAAAAACCTTATTTGAAGCATAAAATATTTCATCATCCTTGTTAGTGTTGTCATAAGATCCACCGTGATTTTATCAATCACTATAATGAACACAATAGAAAAAAATTGAAAGACAAAACAAACATAGGGTTGTTTATTCCAACACCTCACATTCCTTCATAGTTATGAATTCAAGTTTCTTGGTGATTCCTTGTAGTGGTAAATATATTTTTTTCTGATACAACAAATCATCCATTAGTATTCTTTAGAATGTGAAGTTTGATGCATTGAACTTCTCCATTTTGTACTTCGCTTCGGTAAACATTATTCCCATTTGAATCAAATACCACGCACTGATAGCACATGGGATAAAAATTTGAAACACCTTGGGCTTCGATCAATTAGAAATCAAAAAACACTGCGGAAAAGTATCACACCTATTCGAGAAGTTCGGAACAAAAATTCAAACAAAAGCACAACAAAACAAATCAAGATTCACCACAAAAAATATTCACTATGAAGGACAAGCAATGTACATAAATACTCACTCAGTTTTATCTATAATCAATAAAACCAATAAAAATTTGCTCCAAACCTTCCTCTTGATCCACAAGAAAAATTTGTCACTTCGTAATCCTCCTCTCGACAATACACCTTCACGAAGAAGTTCGTATCGAGAAGCACCACATGCAAGAGCTTGTCATCATCTCTCGAACAAGGATTAACAATCATTTCGCTGAGAGGTAACTGACGGCGTTGTCATGCTGTCACACAGCATAATTGTTTCAAGTGCTCGGGCTAAAGCGACCCAATTAGAGGTACGGTTACACCATTGTTCAACATAGGTACTCAATTTAGTAAGCTTGAATAAACATAAGTATCTCAATTTGGCGTAAATATGTTGCGCAAAAGATCAACTTGTTGGTTGTGGGCGTGCTCAAGCTCCCTATCCTCAACAGTAGTTTCACTTCATAACACCTTTTCCTAATCATCTAAATAATAATCAAGCTTCTTTAAAAAGAAAGAAGTCCAATATGATTTCATTTAGCCCTCGTTTGAAAGAGTGGTTGGCCTTTGTTCCATCACAGAGAAAGTTCTTTGAACACCGGTCGTTCGTTTGGCAAATCAACTCCACCAGAAATGCTTCTATCGCAATGTTATTTTTCGTCGTTTTGGGAATGCGAGTTCGGTCCTCCATTTCACTGTTTGAATCACCATCCAACATTTCAAAAAGCAAAAGGTCTAAAATACTCTGTTAAGTACTCTTCACATTGTCCTCCACACCTCCGTCTTCCACCTCCACCAATACTCTGATAGGTTTAGGAGCCACCCATACCACACCAACAATTTCATAAGCATCAATTCATACAATACGTTTGTCATTTCTTCCATCAACGGTTTACCTACATGCACGTTGATCATTGACCGTCATTTCAGAGAGCCCAAAACTCCCGAATCGAAAAGGGGTCATTGATGGTTAGAGTCACTATCGCCGAAGGCTGACCGGTTGGAGATCAGCGAGTCTCTATCACCGGATGAGTGATCAGAGTAAACCTCTGTCATTTAGAAGACATGGCATTCATAGAGCTCAAGTTGGTTGTTGGGAGTCGAAGAAGGATTTGAGTGGTATGCAAAGTGGATGAAGCAAAATGAGGAGAAGATGGTGAATGTTGTTCATCAAGTCAGGCCCTCGCGCGAATAAAAAATGTGAAGATTTTTGGCAACTGTCAACGATCGAAAATCATGATGTTGAACAAATCACGACCATCAACGACCACTTGGAATAGATGTAGCTTCGGAATCAGAGCTGGTCCAAATAACTTCGATGTGTTAGAGCATGTGGAGACAGAGATGCGGGGGGTGAGATATTAAGGATATTTTAATTCTTTAAATTTGAGAAGCTACAATTAATAATGTAGAAAAAAAATCTATTCAAATGGATTATCAATTTTAATAACTATAAATTAATATTGTTGTTTATTTGAAGTTGCATTTAAAGGAGTTTTTATGAAAGAAGCTTCCTCAAACGAAGTTTTAGTGTGCAAATAAAAAATCTAAATAGAAGGATATATTTGATGAGCAAAAGAGGTTAAAAACATCATCCATATGATTACCAACGAAAATCGAATGAAAAATAAATAAGCATGATGCCTTTAAACTTAGAAACATCTTCAATCATTTTTGCACCTCACGTTACAATGCTAGGGCATGAAAAATATGAAATAATCATAACATAATAATCATAATTAGTGATTGTTGAATATAAGCAGTTACAACATACACAACACCAACATTGAATTAAATATATTTTATTTTATATATAACGCTGTCATCAAACAACAAAGGCATATTAATAACGATTACGCCAAAATAAAATGAGCTAAATACTTCCCTATTATAGATCACATCGTTCCAATGTTTCAGAAAGCGAAAGGTTCAGAATACCATGCAAATATTTTATGCCTCGTCCTCCATCTCCATCATCCACCTCTAACAACACTCTAAGAGGTTTTAGGAACCACCTTGGCCATGCCAGCAATTCACAGGCGTCAATTGATGCAATACCTTACTTATTCCTCCCACCAAAAATCTACTTGCTTGCACACAAATCGCTGACTGTTGTTTCATAAAGCCTAAGGGGGTCTCTGGTGTCTGGAGTCGTTGTCGCTGGAGGTTCGCAGGTTGGAGATCAGTGACTCTCCACCACGGGATGTGCAATCCGAGTAAAAATCAGTCTACTAGAAGACGTGGCATTCATCGAGGTAAAGGTGGGTGCTAGCAGTCGAGGAAAGATTGGAGTGGTCTGCGAAGCGAATGAAGAGAAACAAGGAGAAGGTGGCGACTGTCGTTCATCAAGCAAGGCCCTCGCGAAAAAACAAGGTGACTGAATATTTATGCTATTGAACAAAATTGCGGCCACCAGCAACGATGTGGAATAGATGNACAAGGTGACTGAATATTTATGCTATTGAACAAAATTGCGGCCACCAGCAACGATGTGGAATAGATGTAGCTTTGGATTCGCAGCCCATCCAAATAACTCAGATGTGACACCGACTGCTCATGCATCTCAAAGCACATGGAGTTAGAGAGATGAGAGGAGGAGAGATATTAAGGATATTTAATCCTTAGAATTTGTGAAGCTATAATTAATAATGTTAAAAAGTTTTCTATTTAGGCGGTTCATCAATTTTAATAATTGTAACTTTGTATTGTTGTTTATTTTGAAGTTACTTTTAAATGAGTTTTTATNGGAGAGATGAGAGGAGGAGAGATATTAAGGATATTTAATCCTTAGAATTTGAGAAGCTATAATTAATAATGTTAAAAAGTTTTCTATTCAGATGGTTCATCAATTTTAATAATTGTAACTTTGTATTGTTGTTTATTTTGAAGTTACTTTTAAATGAGTTTTTATGAAAGAAGAAGCTCTCTCAAATGAAGTCTTAGTGTGTAAATAAAAAATTTAAATAGAAGGATGATTTGATCAACAAATGAGGGAAAAAACAACATCCATATGATCAAATAGCAAATTTGAAATTTCTATAAAATGGTACCAATGAAAACCTAATGAAAAATAAATAAGCATGATTCCTTTAAAGTAAGAAACATTTCAATCATTTTTAAGAAACATTTCAATCATTTTCACGCCTTACTTTGCAACGCACGGGCTTGAAAAATTATGAAAGCATCATGNACAACATCCATATGATCAAATAGCAAATTTGAAATTTCTATAAAATGGTACCAATGAAAACCTAATGAAAAATAAATAAGCATGATTCCTTTAAAGTAAGAAACATTTCAATCATTTTCACGCCTTACTTTGCAACGCACGGGCTTGAAAAATTATGAAAGCATCATGACATAATAATCAGAATTAGAGATTGTTGAATACAAGCTGTTACAACATTGGCCAACATTGAATTAAACATATTTTATTTTATAGATAACGTTGTCATCTAATAACAAAGGCATTTTAATAATGAGTACACCGAAAAAAAAATGAGCAAAATAGTTCCCTATTATAGATCACATTTCACTTTAGGTCATCTCACTTTTATGTTCTCAGTTCTCACCCATGACCTCTCAAATTGAGAATTTTAGTGCATCTACCTTCTCATTAAGAATCCGTCAAAGAGGCTGTAGGCATGCATCCATGCAACCCAAACTATATAAGATATATAGCTTGATGATATTCTAACAAATTTCCAAACAACAAGTTCAAATCCAACATTAGTATTTTTTTTAACTCAAACATATCAAGTGTATAAAGTGTCATAGAATGTAGACCCAATTCCCCTATAAAGCCTTAAAAAATAATGTATTCAACCAAAATAATCAAAAGCAAACAGCAAAAAAAAAGTACACATTTAGGGCAGGAAAGGGAAAAAAAAACTTACAGCGCAACACTTCGCGAATCTCAAGTGGCTCGAGCACCTAAATGCACATCCAAACCAGTAATACAACAAATAAAACAGCCAAGTAAATAATTAAAGACAAATAAACAGCGAATGATATCTCAATACGAGCCCGGGATAAACACAGTAAATCAGTAAGAAGCACAAGCTATTAAATTCAACACTCACTAGTTCTTTCAGCTGGCAGACTTCGCAGTTCATGGCTTTGATCTCTTGACCTAGGTTAATGATCCGATTAGATGGCGTGAAGATATATGGAAGTGAGAACGAAGAGGGAGCTTAGGGTTTTCGGGCGGAGCTTAGAGCAGCTCAGTAAAGAGAAGACCTTCAAACCGTCTACCGTGCAGAACTCACCTGTTATTTGTTGACCTGTTGCGTGAAGCTAGGCGTGCTAATAATAGACACCCGTTTAAAGTATATATCCCAATCAAATCGGACCCAATATGAGCCCTACAGAATTAGAAATTAAAAAGAGACTTTTATTTTCTAAAGTATTTAAATTTTTAAGGCTACTGATAATTAAAAGAGAATGGACATTTTCAACAAAATAAATTTTCCGAATATTTATAGAAATGGAGTTACATATGCAAAAAGAGTGATATCTAGATGCGTAATTAAATAAAGTTTTGATTTTTAGTGATGTTGGAATTATTTGGACCANCAAATAAATTTTCCGAATATTTATAGAGATGGAGTTACATATGTAAAAAGAGTGATATCTAGATGCGTAATTAAATAAAGTTTTGATTTTTAGTGATGTTGGAATTATTTGGACCATCTTTATCGTGCATATTATTTTACATACATAAATACAATAAAAGAAAAAAAAAACGTAAGAGAGATATAATACCACAATCAAGGTTGTAACTTAGGATTTGTTTTACAAAGAGGTAAAATTTGTTCGATTGCAATGAATGCCAACTTATGAAAAAATTTTCTTTGGTAAAACAGCAATAGACAAATGTCTCACGAAATTCTTTTGCAAAAATAATAAATCAGAACGTAGTTGGCCTCCTCTAATACAACAAACGCGACTTTTAAAAAATAATTTGTTAAACAATAATACTACTTCAAATGAAAACTTTAGTCATGCAGCAGAAATCAATCATGTAATAATGAAAATAGTGGAGAAGAATATGTGAGACTTGTTTGAGAATAAAGAGAGAGGAAGAAAAATGATAAGGTGGTGAAACAAAGGAGGAAAAATAAAAAAGAAGCAAAAGACTGAGAGTATGAGAGAAGGATGGGGGAAGAGGGAGCATTGAANCTTGGACCATCCTTATCGTGCATATTATTTTACGTACATAAATACAATAAAAGAAAAAAGAAAAACGTAAGAGAGATATAATAGTACAATCAAGGTTGTAACTTAGGATTCGTTTTACAAAGAGGTAAAATCTGTTCGATTGCAATGAATGCCAACTTATGAAAAAATTTTCTTTGGTAAAGCAGCAATAGACAAATGTCTCACGAAATTCTTTTGCAAAAACAATAAATCAGAACTTAGTTGGCCTCCTCTAATATAACAAATGCGACTTTTAAAAAATAATTTGTCAAACAATAATACTACTTCAAATGAAAACTTTAGTCATGCAGCAGAAATTAATCATGTAATAAAGAAAATAGTAGAGAAGAATATGGGAGACTTGTTTGAGAATAAAGAGAGTGGAAGAAAAATGATAAGGTGGTGAAAAAGAAGGAGGAAAAATAAAAAAGAAGCAAAAGACTGAGAGTATGAGAGAAGGATGGGGGAAGAGGGAACATTGAAGGAGTAATATTAAATAAATAAACTAAAGAAAGTAGCAAATTGCTACTTGGATGGAGAGAGAGAAAATGAGAAAAGAATAGAGATAAATTATAAGGTCGTTTTAAATTCTTTTAAAAGTTTTTTTTTATATATTTTAATTATAATTATATTTAGTTAAATCATTTATATTACGTTAATTTCATTTTTTTATTTTCTAATAATATAATTAGAGTTTTCTTGGAGAAAAGAAGGAAAGAATAGAGAGAAAATATAAGTTGGCTTTGAATTCTTTTGAAAGCTNGCATTGAAGAAGTAATATTAAATAAATAAACTAAAGAAAGTAGCAAATGACTACTAGGATGGAGAGAGAGAAAATGATAAAAGAATAGAGATAAATTATAAGGTGGTTTTAAATTCTTTTAAAAGTTTTTTTTTTATATTTTAATTATAATTATATTTAGTTAAATCATTTATATTACGTTAATTTCATTTTTTTTATTTTCTAATAATATAATCAGAGTTTTCTTGGAGAAAAGAAGGAAAGAATAGAGAGAAAATATAAGTTGGCTTTGAATTCTTTTGAAAGCTTTTTTCAAAATATTTTAATTATAATTATATTTTGTTAAATCAATTATATCACGTTAATTTCATTTTTTTTATTTTTAATAATAGAATTTGAGTTTAATAATTTTGGTTTTGTAAATTTAACTCAAATATCTAATTTGTGCTCAATTTTACGTTAAAGATTATTTTCAGNTATTTCATTTTTTTTATTTTTAATAATAGAATTTGAGTTTTATAATTTTGGTTTTGTAAATTTAACTCAAATATCTAATTTGTGCTCAATTTTACGTTAAAGATTATTTTCAGGCTAAATCGGTAATATACAATAGTTTTGATATTTTTAAGAGAATTTGTTTCGGTAGAATTATACTTTTTTGGGCCTAAAAGAGTAATTCTCCTAACGTACAATCAAACAACTTCTAATTGCGGTGATGTTGCTTATTTAGGTTTATCTTCACAATCTAAATGATACAATTCAATTCATTTTGCTAAACAATATCCAGATTAAAAGAAAAATTACATGGATAACCTNGGAGAATTTGTTTCGGTAGAATTATACTTTTTTGGGTCTAAAAGAGTAATTCTCCTAACGTACAATCAAACAACTTCTAATTGCGGTGATGTTACTTATTTAGGTTTATCTTCACGATCTAAATGATACAATTCAATTCATTTTGCTAAACAATATCCAGATTAAAAGAAAAATTACATGGATAACCTTGTATTAAAAAAGACTCGGGCACACAAATTAATGTAAAAAAAATCATAAATTGACACACAAACTCATATATCTGAATCAAATTGGGCCCAATAAGGGCTCTGCAAAATTTGAAATCTTAGAAAAAGTTTTTTTTATTTCCTAAACTATTTAAATTTTTAAGGTTGGTGATAATTAAAACAGAAGGGATATTTTCAATGAAATAANCTAATGTAAAAAAAATCACAAATTGACACACAAACTCATATATCTGAATCAAATTGGGCCTAATAAGGGCTCTACAAAATTTAAAATCTTAAAAAAAAAAAATTATTTCCTAAACTATTTAAATTTTTAAGGTTGGTGATAATTAAAACAGAAGGGATATTTTCAATGAAATAAATTTTCTGAATATTTATAGAGATGTAGTTACATATGCAAAAAGAGTGATCTCTTGATGCATGATTAAATAAAATTTTCATTTTTGGTGATGTTGGAATTGCTTGGACCAACTTTATATCATGTAGGCATAATAGTTATTACTCGTGCATATAATTTTANTTGAATATTTATAGAGATGAAGTTACATATGCAAAAAGAGTGATCTCTTGATGCATGATTAAATAAAATTTTCATTTTTGATGATGTTGGAATTGCTTGGACCAACTTTATATCATGTAGGCATAATAGTTATTACTCGTGCATATAATTTTGCGTGCATAAATATAATAAAAGAAAAAAGAAAAGCGTAAGAGAGATATAATATCTCAATCAAAGTTGTAACTTAGGCTTCGTTTGACAAAACGGTGAAATCCGTTTGATTGCAATGAACGTCAATTTTTGGATAATTTTTCTTTCGTAAAGCAGCAATAGACGAACGTCTCATGAAATTCTTTTGCAAGAATGATAAATCAGATCCTAGCAGGCCTCCTCCAACCTAACGAACGCGACTTTTAAAAAATAATTTGCAGAACAATGATGCTACTTCAAACGAAAATCTTAGTCATGTAGCAAAAATGAATCATATAATAAAGGAAATGGTGGGAAAGATTATGGGGGACCTGTGTCAGAATAAAGAGAGAGGAAGAATAAGAATTAGGTGGTGAAGCAGAGGGGGAAAAATAAAAAAGAAGAAAAGGACTAAGAGGATGAAAGAAGGTTGGGGGAAGAGGGAGGAATGAAAAGGTAATATTAAGTAAAAAAACTAAGAAAAAAGTAACAGCCGACCACTTGGGTGTAGAGAGAGAAAAGGAGAAAAGATGAAGAGAAAACATAGGGTGGCTTTAAATTCTTTTAAAAGCTTTTATTTAAATATATTTTAATTATAATTAAATTTAGTTAAATCATTTGTATTAAGTTAATTTCATTTTTTATTTTCTAATAAAAAAATTAGAGTTTTCTTGGAGAAAATGAGGAAAGAATATAGAGAAAATATAGGTTGGCTTTGAATTCTTTTGAAAGGTTNGAAGAAAGGGACTGAGAGGATGAGAGAAGAATGGGGGAAGAGGGAGGATGAAAGTGGTAATATTAAGTAAATAAACTATAAAAAAAAGTACCAGCCGACCACTTGGGTGGAGAGAGATAAAAAGAAGAAAGAATAGAGAGAATATAAGATGGCTTTGAATTCTTTAAAAAGTTTTTTTAAATATTTTAATTATATTTATATTTAGTTAAATCATTTACATTAAGTTAATTTAATTTTTTTTTATTTTCTAATAATAGAATTAGAGTTTTCTTGGAGAAAAGGAGGAAAGAATAAAGAGAAAATATTGCTTGGCATTGAATTCTTTTAAGAGTTTTTTTTTAAAAAAATATTTTAATTATAATTATATTTAGTTAAATCAATTATATCAAGTTAATTTCATTTTTTTATTTTTTAATAATAAAATTAGAGTTTTCTTTTTTTTGGTTTTGTAAATTTTACTCAAAATATTAGTTGGTTCACAATTTTACATTAAAGATTATTTTTAGGCTAAATTGGTAAGTTACAATAATTTTGATATTTTTAAGAGAATTTGTTTTGATANATATTACTTATTTGGGGTTATCTTGACAATCTAAATCCTACAATTCAATTCATATCGCAAAATAATATCCATATTAGAAAGAAATTGCATGGATAATCTTGCATTAAAAAAGACTCGAGCACACAAACTCATGAAAAAAAAATCACAAATTAGCTCACAAACTCATATATCTGAATCAAATCTGGCCCAATAAGGGCTCTACAGAATTATAAATCTTAAAAAAGGCCTTTTTATTTCCTAAATTTTTAAAATTTTTAAGGCTGGTGATAATTAAAAGAGAATGGATATTTTCAACGAAATAAATTTTCCGAATAATTATAGAGATGGAGTTACATATGCAAAAAGAGTGATATGTTGATCCGCGATTAAACAAAGTTTTGATTTTTGGTGATGTTGGAATTGCTTGGACCAACTTTATATCATGTAGACATAATAATTATTACTCGTGCATATAGTTTTACGTGCATAAATACAATAAAATAAAAAAAAGGGGTAAGAGAGATATAATATATCAATCAAGGTTGTAACTTAAGCTTCGTTTGTGAAATCCGTTCGATTGCACTGAACACCGACTTCTGGAAAATATTTTTTTGGTAAAGCAACAATCGAAAAACGTCTCAAGAAATTCTTTTGCAAGAACAATAAATCAAAACGTAGTTGGACTCCTCTAATTTAACAAACGCAGCTTTTAAAAAATAATTTGCTGAATAGTGATGCTACTTCAAATGAAAACCTTAGTAATGTAGCAGAACTGAATTATGTAATAAAGGATATGGTGGGGAAGAATATGGAGGACTTGTGTGAGAATAAAGAGAGAGAAAGAAGAATAATAAGGTGGTGAAACAGAAGAGGAAAAATAAAAAAAGAAGAAAGAGACTGAGAGGATGAGAGAAGGATGGGGGAAGAGGGAGGATTGAAGAGATAATATTAAGTAAATAAACTAAAAAAAAAATAAGTAGCAGCCGACCATTTGGGTGGAGAGGGAGAAAAGGAGAAAAGAATAGAGAGAAAAAATAAGGTGGTTTTAAATTCTTTTATAAGTTTTTTTTAAATATTTTAATTATAATTATATTTTGTTAAATCATTTATAGTAAGTTAATTTTATTTTTATTATTTTCTAAAAATAGAATTAGAGTTTTCTTGGAGAAAAGGAGGAAATGATAGAGAGGAAATATAGGTTGGTTTTGATTTCTTTTAAAAGCTTTTTTTAAATATTTTAATTTTAATTATATATAGTTAAATTAGTTATATTAAGTTAATTTCATTTTTTTTAATTTTTAATAATAGAATTAGAGTTTTCTTATTTTGGTTTTGTAAATTTAACTCAAATTTCTAATATGTACTCAATTTTACATTAAAGATTTTTTAGGGCTAAATTGGTAATTTACAATAATTTTGATTTTTTTAAGAGAATTTGTTTTGGTAGAATTATATTTTTTTGGGTCTAAGAGAGCAATTCTTCTGACGTACAATCAAACAATTTCTAATTGTGGTTATATTACTTATTTGAGTTTATCTTGATAATCTACATGCTACAATTCAATTAATGTTGCAAAATAATATCCAGATTAAAAAAGAATTACATGGATAACCTTGCATTAAAAAAAACTCGGGCACACAAACTCATGTAAAAAAAATCACAAATTGGAACATAAACTCGTGTAAGAAAATACAATTTTAGAATCTCACTCAGTGCATGTATCATTCAACATAACATAACTAGCAAAATTTAAATTGGAGTTAGACGGTAATGCAAGTTTTTTTCTTATGCAGAATAAAATAGAGAACATATAGCTAAAGGGCAATAGATTCGGATAATGTTTATGTTTTTATAGCTAGAAATAGTTCATGTTGGATCCGCTAAACTATGAAAAATGGTTTTAATACACAAGGGAAGCCAATAAAAGTGGGGTGATTGTCGTTCATCAAATGCTCAACTCGAACAACATAATTCAAGCTTTAGGTCCAACTCAATCAAGTGTTATTGATGCTAGATACGTCATCAATAAATTTTATTGATTGGCATGAATCTCTAGATGATTAGCACAAATCTCTACTGAGCAAGAAACATTCACTCAAATTAAAAATCAACCATGTNAATCCTAGCAGGCCTCCTCCAACCTAACGAACGCGACTTTTAAAAAAAAATTTGCAGAACAATGATGCTACTTCAAACGAAAATCTTAGTCATGTAGCAAAAATGAATCATATAATAAAGGAAACGGTGGGAAAGATTGTGGGGGACTTGTGTAAGAATAAAGAGAGAGGAAGAATAAGAATTAGGTGGTGAAGCAGAGGGGGAAAAATAAAAAAGAAGAAAAGGACTGAGAGGATGAAAGAAAGTTGGGGGAAGAGAGAGGAATGAAAAGGTAATATTAAGTAAAAAAACTAAAAAAAAAAGTAACAACCAACCACTTGGGTGTAGAGAGAGAAAAGGAGGAAAGATGGAGAGAAAACATACGGTGGCTTTAAATTCTTTTAAAAGCTTTTATTTAAAGATATTATAATTATAATTATATTTAGTTAAATCATTTGTATTAAGTTAATTTCATTTTTTATTTTCTAATTAAAAAATTAGAGTTTTCTTGGAGAAAATGAGGAAAGAATATAGAGAAAATATAGGTTGGCTTTGAATTCTTTTGAAAGGTTTTTTCAAAATATTTTAATTATAATTATATTTTGTTAAATCAATTATATTAAGTTAATTTCATTTTTCTTTTTTAATAACAGAATTAAAGTTTTCTTATTTTGGTTTTGTAAATTTAACTCAAATTTCTAATTTGTACTAAATTTTACTTTAAAGATAATTTTTAGAATAAATTGGTAATTTACAATAATTTTGATATTTTTAAGAGAATTTATTTTGGTAGAATTATATTTTTTTGAGTCTAAAAGAGCTTCTCCTGACGTACAATCAAATAAGTTCTAATTGTGGTAATGTTACTTATTTGGGTTTATCCTTACAATCTAAATGTTTCAATTCAATCCATGCTGCAAAACAATATCCAGATTAAAAAAAAATTACATGGATAACCTTGCATTAAAAAAGACCTGGACACACAAACTCATNGATGTTACTTATTTGGGTTTATCTTGACAATCTAAATGTTTCAATTCAATCCATGCTGCAGAACAATATCCAGATTAAAAAAAAATTACATGGATAACCTTGCATTAAAAAAGACCTGGACACACAAACTCATGTAAAAAAAACCACAAATTGACACACAAATTCATATATCTGAATCAAATAAGGCTCAATAAGAGCCCTACAAAATTTGAAATCTTAAAAAAGGTTTTTTTATTTCCTAAACTATTTAGTTTTTTAAGGTTGGTGATAATTAAAAGAGAATGGATATTTTCAATGAAATAAAATTTTTGAATATTTATAAAGATGGNCCAATAAGAGCCCTACAAAATTTGAAATCTTAAAAAAGGTTTTTTTATTTCCTAAACTATTTAATTTTGTAAGGTTGGTGATAATTAAAAGAGAATGGATATTTTCAATGAAATAAAATTTTTGAATATTTATAAAGATGGAGTTACATATGCAAAAAGAGTGATCTCTTGATGTATGATTAAATAAATTTTTGATTTTTGGTGATGTTGGAATTGCTTGGACAAATTTTTATCATGTAGGCATAATAGTTATTATTCGTACATATAATTTTACGTGAATAAATACAGTAAAAGAAAAAAAAAAACGTAAGAGAGATATAATACCTCAATCAAAGTTGTAACTTAGGCTTCGTTTGGCAAAGCGGTGAAATTCGTTCGTTTGTAATGAACGCCGATTTTTGGATAATTTTTCTTTCGTAAAACAGCAATAGACAAACGTCTCATGAAATTCTTTTGCAAGAATGACAAATCAGAACGTAGCTGGCCTCCTCCGACCTAATGAACACGGCTTTTAAAAAATAATTTGCTAAACAATGATGATACTTCAAACGAAAANCTTTTATCATGTAGGCATAATAGTTATTATTCGTACATATAATTTTACGTGAATAAATACATTAAAAGAAAAAAAAAAACGTAAGAGAGATATAATACCTCAGTCAAAGTTGTAACTTAGGCTTCGTTTGACAAAGCGGTGAAGTTCGTTCGTTTGTAATGAACGCCGATTTTTGGATAATTTTTCTTTCGTAAAACAGCAATAGACAAACGTCTCATGAAATTTTTTTGCAAAAATGATAAATCAGAACGTAGCTAGCCTCCTCCGACCTAATGAACACGGCTTTTAAAAAATAATTTGCTAAACAATGATGATACTTCAAACGAAAACCTTAGTCATGTAGCAGAAATGGATTATGTAATAAAAGAAATGGTGGGGATGAATATGAGAGACTTGTGTGAGAATAATTAGAGAGGAAGAATAAGAATAAGGTGGTGAAAGAGAGGAGGAAAAATAAAAAAAGAAGAAAGGGACTGAGAGGATGAGAGAAGAATGGGGGAAGAGGGAGGATGAAAGTGGTAATATTAAGTAAATTAACTAAAAAAAAAGTACCAGCCGATCACTTGGGTGGAGAGAGATAAAAGGAAGAAAGAATAGAGAGAATATAAGATGGCTTTGAATTCTTTTAAAAGCTTTTTTTAAATATTTTAATTATATTTATATTTAGTTAAATCATTTACATTAAGTTAATTTAAATTTTTTTTTCTAATAATAGAATTAGAGTTTTCTTGGGGAAAAGGAGGAAAGAATAAAGAGAAAATATTGCTTGGCATTGAATTCTTTTAAAAGTTTTTTTTAAAATATTTTAATTATAATTATATTTAGTTAAATCAAGTATATCAAGTTAATTTCATTTTTTTATTTTTTAATAATAAAATTAGAGTTTTCTTTTTTTTGGTTTTGTAAATTTTACTCAAAATATTAGTTGGTTCACAATTTTACATTAAAGATTATTTTTAGGCTAAATTGGTAAGTTACAATAATTTTGATATTTTTAAGAGAATTTGTTTTGATAGAATTATACTTTTTTGGGCCTAAAAGTGCAATTTTCCTGACTAACAATCAAATAACTTATAATTGTGGTGATATTACTTATTTGGGTTTATCTTGACAATCTAAATCCTACAATTCAATTCATATCGCAAAATAATATCCATATTAGAAATAAATTGCANATTACAATAATTTTGATATTTTTAAGAGAATTTGTTTTGATAAAATTTATACTTTTTTGGGCCTAAAAGTGCAATTCTCCTGACTAACAATCAAATAACTTATAATTGTGGTGATATTACTTATTTGGGGTTATCTTGACAATCTAAATCCTACAATTCAATTCATATCGCAAAATAATATCCATATTAGAAATAAATTGCATGGATAATCTTGCATTAAAAAAGACTCGAGCACACAAACTCATGAAAAAAAAATCACAAATTAGCTCACAAACTCATATATCTGAATCAAATCTGGCCCAATAAGGGCTCTACAGAATTATAAATCTTAAAAAAGGCCTTTTTATTTCCTAAATTTTTAAAATTTTTAAGGCTGGTGATAATTAAAAGAGAATGGATATTTTCAACGAAATAAATTTTCCGAATAATTATAGAGATGGAGTTACATATGCAAAAAGAGTGATATGTTGATCCGCGATTAAACAAAGTTTTGATTTTTGGTGATGTTGGAATTGCTTGGACCAACTTTATATCATGTAGACATAATAATTATTACTCGTGCATATAGTTTTACGTGCATAAATACAATAAAATAAAAAAAAGGGGTAAGAGAGATATAATATATCAATCAAGGTTGTAACTTAAGCTTCGTTTGTGAAATCCGTTCGATTGCACTGAACACCGACTTCTGGAAAATATTTTTTTGGTAAAGCAACAATCGAAAAACGTCTCAAGAAATTCTTTTGCAAGAACAATAAATCAAAACGTAGTTGGACTCCTCTAATTTAACAAACGCAGCTTTTAAAAAATAATTTGCTGAATAGTGATGCTACTTCAAATGAAAACCTTAGTAATGTAGCAGAACTGAATTATGTAATAAAGGATATGGTGGGGAAGAATATGGAGGACTTGTGTGAGAATAAAGAGAGAGAAAGAAGAATAATAAGGTGGTGAAACAGAAGAGGAAAAATAAAAAAAGAAGAAAGAGACTGAGAGGATGAGAGAAGGATGGGGGAAGAGGGAGGATTGAAGAGATAATATTAGGTAAATAAATTAAAAAAAAAACAAGTAGCAACCGACCACTTGGGTGGAGAGGGAGAAAAGAAGAAAAGAATAGAGAGAAAATATAAGGTGGTTTTGAATTCTTTTATAAGTTTTTTTTTTTAATATTTTAATTATAATTATATTTTGTTAAATCATTTATAGTAAGTTAATTTTATTTTAATTATTTTCTAAAAATAGAATTAGAGTTTTCTTGGAGAAAAGGAGGAAATAATAGAGAGGAAATATAGGTTGGTTTTGATTTCTTTTAAAAGCTTTTTTTAAATATTTTAATTTTAATTATATATAGTTATATTAAGTTAATTTCATTTTTTTTTAATTTTTAATAATAGAATTAGAGTTTTCTTATTTTGGTTTTGTAAATTTAAGTCAAATTTCTAATATGTACTCAAATTTACATTAAAGATTTGTTAGGGCTAAATTGGTAATTTACAATAATTTTGATTTTTTTAAGAGAATTTGTTTTGGTAGAATTATATTTTTTTGGGTCTAAGAGAGCAATTCTTCTGACGTACAATCAAACAATTTCTAATTGTGGTTATATTACTTATTTGAGTTTATCTTGATAATCTACATGCTACAATTCAATTAATGTTGCAAAATAATATCCAGATTAAAAAAGAATTACATGGATAACCTTGCATTAAAAAAAACTTCGCACACAAACTCATGTAAAAAAAATCACAAATTGGAACATTAACTCGTGTAAGAAAATACAATTTAAGAATCTCACCCAGTGCATGCATCATTCAACATAGCATAACTAGCAAAATTTAAATTGGAGTTAGACGATAATGCAAGTTTTTTTCTTGTGCAGAATAAAATAGAGAACATATAGCTAAAGGGCAATAGATTCGGATAATGTTTATGTTTTTATAGCTAGAAATAGTTCATGTTGGATCCGCTAAACTATGAAAAATGGTTTTAATACACAAGGGAAGCCAATAAAAGTGGGGTGATTGTCGTTCATCAAATGCTCAACTCGAACAACATAATTCAAGCTTTAGGTCTAAATCAAGTGTTATTGATGCTAGATACGTCATCAATAAATTTTATCGATTGGCTTGAATCTCTAGATGATTAGCACAAATCTCTACTGAGCAAGAAACATTCACTCAAATTAAAAATCAACCATGTTGAATCCTAAAAGGTCCTTCGGTGGGTCACACCCAAGGAATGAGTGTTTGTTAGATGAGGGAAGCCAGTGACAAATATATAATATTCTAGTTAGCGAGGCTTGTCCTTGATTAAATAACGATGTTATCAATCATTTATGAGCCATTAGATCCTTACATATTTGTCACTGCCTTTTGGATCTTTTTGCTTCTGGTAACAGTTGTTGGCTCATACTAGTATTGGTAACCATTGTTGGCGTCACATCATATTTGTAACTGCTCAGCTTGGTCAGCTGATTGTCATTCGACCGACTAAGATTACTTCGGTCGTTTGGTAGGCATTCAACAGGCTTTCCAAGGGGAAACTAGAATAGACACACGGTCTTTTGTAGATTTATTCCATCAAACAGAGGGTGTACATCGCAATATTATGGACAACTTGTTAAGGGGAATGGTCCTTACCAAGGGTAAATTGAAAATTCTTCTTCATTTAATATTTTCATTTGTTCTAATAATTCATGCTTTGATGTTGTAGATAAAACCATGCAAATCATCGATTATCTACACACAGAGGCTGGGCAACTTCCTGCACTGAAGGCACCTGTTGGGCCTTCTGTTCTTATCCCGAAAGTTGCATCTGAGAATCCACCACCCTCTGCTAACATCTAGAGGGAGATAAATGTTTAGCGAGGCTCTCATGAATTGTTGGCNCAGAATAGACACATGATCTTTTGTGAAGATTTATTCCATCAAACAGAGGGTGTACATCGCAATATTATGGACAACTTGTTAAGGGGAATGGTCCTTACCAAGGGTAAATTGAAAATTCTTCTTCATTTAATATTTTCATTTGTTCTAATAATTCATGCTTTGATGTTGTAGATAAAACCATGCAAATCATCGATTATCTACACACAGAGGTTGGGCAACTTCCTGCACTGAAGGCACCTGTTGGGCCTTCTGTTCTTATCCCGAAAGTTGCATATGAGAATCCACCACCCTCTGCTAACATCTAGAGGGAGATAAATGTTTAGCGAGGCTCTCATGAATTGTTGGCCCGTCATATGGACGAGGTTGTGGACTCCTTCGTCCGAGCAACAGGTCTTTAAAGAGAGTCCACCATATCAAAAATAAAAGAAGAACTGACAATCCTTTATGTAGAAATGGCCAGTCTCTGGACCGCATGAGACTCTTTAAAGCAAAATGGAGGAGGTCGAGGCGTCCAACTAGATCACTCACATCCAAGCTGAGGAAGAGAGGATAAAGAAGTATAAATTTGGTGAGCGAGGATTGGTGCTGCCTGAGGTAGCCGACGTTCCGACTGTAAAATACCTCTTATCATAAAGAAAGTTTTAGTTTTTATCAAATTTTAAGAGTTTTATTCATTGTGTAATTTTTTACTTTTGTGCCAATTTGATGTCTATTTCGAAGATCAATGTACGGTTGTGAGACGTTTCAAATTTCTCGTGTGCCCTATAAATTGGATTTAAGTGAAAAAGCACTGAATACTTTCATTTTTAACTTAGTCCATCATTTGGTCAGTTTCTCTTAGAGCTCCATTGCTTCCAATTATTCTCCTTAGATTTTAGTTTGATGAGAGCGACTGAGAGATCTACCTTAACAATTTTTTATGTTGAGTTTTTAGACGACACTTATGTGTACGACACAAGTGTCATTCTCGAACGGGTAGATGTAGAGGTCCGTGTTACTGNTCTGAATACTTTCATTTTTAACTTAGTCCATCATTTGGTCAGTTTCTCTTAGAGCCCCATTGCTTCCAATTATTCTCCTTAGATTTTAGTTCGATGAGAGCAACTGAGAGATCTACCTTAACAATTTTTTATGTTGAGCTTTTAGACGACACTTATGTGTACGACACAAGTGTCATTCTCGAACGGGTAGATGTAGAGGTCCGTGTTACTGACTCTCTAGGGAATGACTTGATCTTCTATAAGGGCCAATTCTGGTGAGAACTTAGGTTGCCTCTTTGCAAAGAGTTTCGATTCATTTTTAACCACTATGGAGTTGTCTTAGTTCAGGTTAAGCAAAACTTGATTGTGGCTGTAGTGACTTGCATGATTTACATGTGTTGAATGGAGATTCCTTGGTAGTGAGAATTGTTCTCATACACATTCTCCTTCGGAGTAGTGACAGACATATATGTGGTTTTCGACTCAACCTGAATGTTTCACCTGATTGACTTGGAGAATAAGACAAAGGATTGGAAGTTCCAATTCATGAGCGGGTCCAACGATGATTAGGGCATCANAAGAATTGAAGGATGTGAAGGTAGAGTTGGAGATAAATTTTAAGTGGATATCTATTGTTCAAAAGGAAAGTATTGACTTTTCTGAACATATGACTGCTATGAAGACAACTAAGGAGTTCCTTTACATTTAGGTTGAGCACTTATAGGAGAGACGAAGAATAACAGTCANTGAACAGGTTGCTCTCCTCTGAGAGGAATGGATGAGGAAACAAAAGAAGCTAACCCAATGGGTAGCATCATGATGAGCTAACTCCATCCTTTTGATTGGGGACTAAGTAGTCCTCAGAATGTCCTTCCACACATAAGATTTCTCGACCATCAACTTAGGGTTACATTCCTTTATTTGAGAGAGGTGAGGAAGGCTGGCAATCTCTACAATCTCCATCGGCACCAACTGAATTGACCGAGGAGGAAGATTTGGAGGAAAGTTTGGACGGGGGCTTTGAGTCAGCCGAAGCAGCTAACGTAGGTGGGAGGGCAAGGTTGTAGCTTACGAATTTGATTCTTTTCTCCCCATGCCTCCAAAAAATAAGAAGGGTGGTAAGGATCGTTAGATTTCCTCAAAAAAGAAGGGACTAAAGGTCTTCATGAAATTAGATTCTAGCTTCAGGTTGATAAAGGGTGAGAGGGATTAGTTCCGCTTGAACTCCGTATTGGCTGAGTATGTGTCCCTTATTGCACACATCCAACCTCGATAAGAACTTGGAAAATCTCTGCCCCCATTGAGTTATGTCATTTAGTCAACCGTTTTTAACTGCTTAGTTATGTGACGACACATCACATGTCCTCGCTCTACTTAGCCCTGCAAGAGAGAGCTGTAAAGTCTAAGGCAAGGGCCAAAGAATATTGGGAGCAAGTGGAGTTGGAAATAATGAGGGCGTCTGAGGTGGAGGCAGAATTGAAGGATGTGAAGGTAGAGCTGGAGATAACTTTTAAGTGGATATCTATTGTTCAAAAGGAAAGTATTGACTTTTCTGAACATATGACTACTATGAAGACAACTAAGGAGTTCCTTTACATTTAGGTTGAGCACTTATAGGAGAGACGAAGAATAACAGTCGAACAATTTGTTAGAGTGGGGATGGTTAGCCCTAAATATTCTAACATAGATGAACTAAAGAAGCTCCTTGATGATCCTTCACTGCCCGAACAACAAGGCGAGTCTGAGAGCGATAACATGGTGGACGGAGAATCATCCAATACTTGACCTGATGACCCAGAATTAGGTTTTCTTTTGTCTATTTTTGTCTCTCTTTTTTTCTTTTTTACATATAATCGAAATAATACACGTGAAAATTATATGAATTTTCCGTCATTTTTACTTGTAATCTTTTGTCAGAGTGAACTGACTTGTTGTCATACTTTAATTTATTCTCGGCCTTTGTTTGATGAATGTTGAAGGTTAGATTTGTTCTTGTGGTGCAGTCAGACATCGTGTCGTCGTCGTCGGCCGTTCAGGATTTTCGTGAGTCAATTGGATGTTATACTTGGAGTAGGCTTACTTTGGGTGTCAACTCTTAGGCGGACCTAAGTTTTATTTGGCTGGAGCCAAAAAAATTTATTTAGTCGATCTACGCCTCGTAGGGGGGTCGATCATAATTTTCAGGGTGTTTTCCTTCGTGGAGCTTTATCACAAATGGGCATATAACCAACCTAAAAAATTTGCTCGAGACATTAAAAATTTTCAAGTTTGAGGATTATGCAACAAAGCATTCGAATTCTTCTTTTGGTCTTCTTTCATTGTGAATGTGCACCAGTAAGCTTCTTTAGTTATCTTTCTTTGTGATCAAGCGTTAGAACACTTCTTTTGGTCATCTTTCTTTGTGTTTGAGCGTCAACACTCATCTTTCGATTGTCTTTCTCAGGTATTTTAGTTCCCTGAGTCTCGTTTTATTGTGAGGTCCATCGACCATTCAGTTCCTCGAATGTTGTTTTAAAATTGGGGTTGTAATAACATAATTAGTTTATTCAAAAGTGTACGACAAATAAAAAAAAGTTCATATCAAGTAAATTCATAAATATGAGAGCGTAAACTATTTTTCTCCAAAATTGATTCACTAGTTCATTTCAAGGGAAAAGTTTTTAAAGATCGTTTCCACTCCATGTTCGGTGGATCTTTTTCTCAGTGTATGTTTTTAATTTGTAAGCTCTCGGGGCAACCTGTTGATCGATGATGAACGAACAGGTCCAAGTCTAATCAAGCTTGTCTACCGATTATCCCTTTTCAATTGGATCAGCTTTCTTCAGAACTAGATCGTTGGGTGAGAATGTTTTTTCTCAGACATTCTTGTTGTAATATCGAGCGATTCTTCTCTGTATCAGTTCTAGTTGAAGTGCTATGTTGATTAGAACTTACTCTAATAGATCAACGACAAGTGTCTCTCTCTCGCCGTTCGCTTCATGTCGGTCGATCAGATCCTCCTTCTCGAAGGGTGTCGTAGTTATGACTCACTGGCTATGATGATTGTTTTTTACCCGTAACATTGCTTCCATTTCATGAGAAAACATGTAATGGGTTTGCTAGGCAGTGGATGGTGATATGGTTAGAACGATCCATAAGACAAACAGGAGCAAGTCTACCCAATTGCCTCTTGCAACTTCAACTTTCTTCCTTAGAAGATTTAGAATGATTCTGTTTGCAGTCTCTACTTGTATGTTCGTTCGAGGGTAGTGCACATACATAAATTTTAGTTTTATTCATTGACTTTGGCATAAATCTCTTACACTCCTATCAACAAATTGGGTCTCATTGTTAGTAACGAATATTAATGAAAGTCATACCGGCAGATGTTGTCTGTCAAAATAACATTTCAGTCAAATTTTGTGGTAATTCGGGCAAGAGATTTTGCCTCAATCAACTTGGAGAAATAATCCCCAGAGACCAAAATGAATTTTCGCTACAATTTTGAGGGAGGAAACAAACCAAGGATATCACACCCCAAAATGGCAAAAGTTCAGAGACTGAGTATCGATTGCAACTTTTGAATCGATTGGTGTTGTAATGGAGGGTATTTCTAACATTGTTTGTATCTCCTCAAGAATTATTTAGCGTCTTACAGAAGGGTCGACTAGAAGTAGAATTGCCTCATAACTCGATGCACCAAAGTTTTACGACCTGAATGGCTGCCACATGCGCCATAATGTACCTCTCAGAGGATTTCCTCTACCTCATATTCTTCCACTCACCTCAAAAGCAAGGATTAGGTTGACCTAAAAAAAACTTATCTCTGATAGATATTATGCAGCTTTGAGTTTTAATCTCTAGTTGGTTTCTTCTTTAAAGATCTTTATAGTTTTTAAGTATGGATGTAGGATCTTCCCAACTCTTTGCACCTTCAGCTTTCACTTCCATTGTTTCTACCTCCTCCATGGTCGGTTGAAAGAGCCTTACCAGTCTTTTGCAAAAAAAAAAATGTTTTTTTGATAGAAGATCATCCACTTGATTTTCCACTTGTCCAACGTGTTCGATAAAAAAGTTTGTAAATTTCTCTTTATTAGTATTTGATCATCATCTCGTCTTGGGCTTCAAAGTCTCTATTGACTTGATTCACAACCAGCTAGGAATGTGACTTTACTAACATATGTTAGACACCTATTTCCAGTGCTAAACATATTTCGATTGTCTACACTTCAAATTCAACTTGATTATTTATAACTTCAAACTCAAGGGTGATTGAGTAATAGAGATTCTCTCCAGTCAGACTGCTCAGAACCATCCAGATTCCCTCACTCATCTGATTTGACGCTCCAACAATATGTAGAGTCCATGTTTAGTTGCCCACATCAGTCACTTCATTTGGTTTACCATTTTTGACGAAGTCGGTCAGGAAGTTAACTAATCAACATCTAGAGAATGCAACAGATATAGTGCCACGAGCCAACTTATAAGTCAACTAGAGTGTTCCAGTCAAATCAACATGTATTTGAGTGGATAATCAGTAACTACTCTGATAAGATGCTTTTGAAAGTATGGTCTGAGCCTTCTAGCAGAGAGAATTAATGAAAATGTTAGCGTTTCTATAATTGGGCACCCGACCTCAGCTCCCCTGAGGACTCGACTGGTGTAGTAGATGAGGTGCTGCTTTCCAAGCACTTCTAGAACTAAGAGCAAACTATTGGCTTCCAAGCTAACATACATACATAGTGAAATTTCTTCNCCAAAACACACATGCAAATGGAAAGCACAAACAGTGTCTAATGCACCATATAAGCAAGCAAATAGACACATGCCTTACGCGAAGGAACATGCTCGTGACAGTGTAGGATGATGCCACGGGATAACAAGCATTCGTCACTAATATACAATGACTTATACCAACGATAAATTCTCTGACAATGCGGTAATGTGCATGCATTTTGATGCAAATCATAAAACACAAGTAGAGACGAGTGTGTCGTGAAGGTGGCGACTCGGAGGGTGAGTCTGTCGTGGAGGCATTGACCCAAAGGGTGGGAGTGACATGGAGGCAGGGACTCGGAGGGTAGGCGTGTCATGGAGGCAGTGACCCAAATGGTAGGTATGTTGAGGAGGCGGTGACCCGAAGGGGTAGGTGTGTCGTGGAGACAGTGATCCGAGGGTAACTTACGATAGTCCAATGTAGTGTCATGAGAAGAGAAGGTGAAGTAATTCTCACTGGGGAGAATTACACACCAGGTAGGCTTGATGTGCAAACCGTCTGGTTACATGATGTGTGAATGTGTGGGATAAGTGTATGATGATGCAAATCCAAATGCACACAACTTCAAGCATACAAGTCACAAATATGCAAAGTGCCATGAGAACTAACACACAAGAGTGCACAAGTGTAGGTGCATACATACAAAGTGTGATGCACGATGACGTAGGGATGTCATGAGATGGGCACGAAAGACTGTGTCAAAGAGGAGATTAACCGCCTGTTGCGAGCATATGGGGCCGCATCCTCATAGATGCACAACCAAGTGTGTGGTGTGAATGTATTCAAGCAAACAACATGAAACAATTATGCAAAGTTGCAACATTCGACATAAACGATCAGTCAGATTGAGCAGGTCGGTGGGGCCGAGCAGACGAGATGATGAAAGAGATTGATCAACATGATCGGGTCGGTGCGACCAACTGGATGAGTTGACAAAAGATTATCGATCACGCCGATTGGGCCGGTGTGTTTTATAATTTGTATGATTTCATTATTTCAAGCTAAAACGGGCCAAACACGAGCGAACCAATGATTGATCATGCTCGACTCATTTATAATTTGAACTTAAATAATTTATTCGTGTTCAGCTCGTCGAACGAGTCAAACACGAGCTACTTAATGAGCTGAACAAGCTGTTCGTCATGAGAGCCCTAATTCAATGTGCCATAAAAATCTTTAAAATCTTTAAAGAAGTTTAATAAAATTATTAAATTTTTTTCTCTTATCTTATCTTCCTTGAATATTTAGCAAGAAGTAAAAATTTCCTTAATATATTTCAATTTTCTCTAAGAAGAGGCTAAAAACTAACGTAGAAATAGTATGAGTGAAAGCCGAAGATTATAATCCCTACAATATTAGAAAATTTTACATACAGAGTCCTAACACAACTCTATATCTAGACTTCAATAAAATTAAATCAAGTGAATAAAATTTACAAAAACGCTTGCATTTTGCTCATAAATTTATAACTTTTTTAAAAAAGGACCCACTAAAATACATTTAGCGTTTTGTTACCGTATGAAAAATATTTAGCTGCTTTAGTATTCCTTTAAAAAAAGGGGTTGGTGTTCAATATTCATAAGCATTATGATGAGACTAGCCTTTCTTTAGAAATGTGATTTATCATCCGCATTTTAATGAATTAAATTATAGAAGTATTTGAGGTTCACAATCCTTATAATAATGCTTCAACTTTTCTNCTTAATATATTTCAATTTTCTCTAAGAAGAGGCTAAAAACTAACGTAGAAATAGTATGAGTGAAAGCCGAAGATTATAATCCCTACAATACTAGAAAATTTTACATACAGAGTCCCAACACAACTTTATATCTAGACTTCAATAAAATTAAGTCAAGTGAATAAAATCTACAAAAACGCTTGCATTTTGCTCATAAATTTATAACTTTTTAAAAAAAGGACCCACTGAAATACACTTAGTGTTTTGTTAAAAATATTTAGCTGCTTTAGTACTCTTTTAAAAAAAAGGGGTTGGTGTCCAATATTCATAAGCATTATGATGAGACTAGCCTTTCTTTAGAAATGTGATTTATCAGCCGCATTTTAATGAATTAAATTATAGAAGTATTTGAGGTTCACAATCCTTATAATAATGCTTCAACTTTTCTTCATCCACAATTTGATGAGCCATCTCTGCAGAGGATGTTTAAGATTTATGGTTACAGTTAAAAAGAGTCGATCGTCCTTGTGGTATAGAAAGCAGACTGAATTAAAAAAAATGAGCAAATTATGACGTTCTAAATGTGAAATAAAATTAGGGAGATTTACATACATACCACCTAAATCCTATGTAATTAAATACATGACACCTAAACTTTAGTTTTTTACATTTATAAGGCCCAAATCTTTAATATCAAGTAAAAAATATTAATATTTTAACATTTAAAAATAAAATGTACCTTTTCATGAATAAAATGACATACATGTAAAACTTGAAGTTTAATTTTTCGATAGTGTTCTTACATGCTCAGATCAATGCAACTAGGTTGTAAATGAGTCGAGCTAGAGCAAGCTCAGTCTTAGCTTGTATTAGGCTCATTCGAGTTATAAATAGATATAAAAAATTATTATATAAATAATATATTTAATCNTATCCACAATTTGATGAGCCATCTCTGCCGAGGACGTTTAAGATTTATGGTTACAGTAAAAAGGAGTTGATCGTCCTTGTGGCATAGAAAGCAGACTGAATTTTAAAAAAAAATGAGCAAATTATGACGTCCTAAATGTGAAATAAAATTAGGGAGATTTACATACATACCACCTAAATCCTATGTATTTAAATACATGACACCTAAACTTTAATGTTTTACATTTATAAGGCCCAAATCTTTAATATCAAGTCAAAAATATCAATTTTTTAACATTTAAAAATAAAATGTACCTTTTCATGCATAAAATGACATACATGTAAAACTTGAAGTTTAATTTTTCGATAGTGTTCTTACATGCTCAGATCAATGCAACTAGGTTGTAAATGAGTCGAGCTAGAGCAAGCTCAGTCTTAGCTTGTATTAGGCTCATTCGAGTTATAAATAGATATAAAAAATTATTATATAAATAATATATTTAATCTTTTTTTTTCAGGCTAAAGCAAGCTAAACTTGATTAAACAAATGATTCTTTGTTTTCAACTTATTTATAAATTGAGCTTAAAAAATGTTATTTTGGCTCATTTACATATGCCTACAATATAATCTACAAAAAGAGATTCATTTGAAAATAAAAGCTATCCCTATTATCATCTTCACAAAGTACAAGAATGAGTTTAACACATAAACCCTGAGAAAGTTTACATGGTAGGGCTAATCATAGCCACCAATCAATGGCCTATATTAACCTTAGCCGCTCATTTGTGAATTTAGATACAAACAACATAACTTTATGTATTTACATATCTAACAATTAAAATTTAATAATTATTTACATAGCACTCGACTTTTTATGTAAGCAAGTGCTTCGAACGAACATCAAAAACATAATCGATGCCATTTTTTTCTAAAATTAGATAAGTTTTCAAGCAAATGCATTGATGTGATTACGACACTAAATTTAGAGATTTTATCAAAATTTAGGTGCTAAATATATAGATACATAAGAATAATGTCATGTATATAAATCTCCTTTTTTATTTTCCATTTCCCTACATAATTTATAGGTATTCATAAGATTTTTTAGATATTTTGGCTCCATAAGGTCATATCTAAGGCACTCATATGACAAAACGAAATTTCATATCATTCACTGCTTGATATTGGCAAAGCTATCAAGCAGCTGCATCTACATACCACTCTCACAGCAGTTAATATATATACAATGAAGTAAAGTATCAAAATAATCTTCTGACTATTTACTTAGGGTCACTTCAATCCTGGAGTTTATGAAGATAAAAACGTCAAATTAATCCACTCTTATTTCAGCCCATATGTAAAGAGTATGGGGATTGAATGGACACTT